>VYZS01102785.1:938-19517 GCA_013400695.1 Neodrepanis coruscans
CCCTGAATAGCACATGTAGGTATTTTCTATCTGTGAAAAACAGCACATCTCAGAAATAAGTAATTTGCTACTTTAGTGTTCCATAATGTTCAAAATAATCAGGCAAAAGATAATAGCTAAGAAAAATTTTAACATACAGGCTAAATGAAAGCAAATCCAGATGCATTTATTATGATTAGGTGAAATTCCTCCCCAAGGAATCCTTGTGATCACAGTTTAAATTTTACCATCTCCTTTCCATGCTCGCATTAGGTTTTGAGAAGTTTAAACCAAAACTAGCAATTAAGCAGCCATGTTAACTATAAAGAATTTCTCATATTACACTGTGCTGGGAGATGGGACCATCCCTGGAAGCGTTCAAGGCCACGTTGGATGAGACTTTGATCAGCCTGGTCTAGTGGAAGATGTTCCTGCCCATGGCAAGGGGACTGGAACAAAATGATCTTTAGGGTCCCTTCCAACCCCAAATATTCTACGATTCTATGATCACGCAACTGCTTTGACACAAGCCTGAAAAATAACCTTAATCCCAGAAACAAACTAAATTTTTGAGACACTGGCTAAGCCTGTTCTTCATTGTTTCCTCAGTTAGAATTTCAACAACTCTCAAATCCTTCTTTTACAAAAAACCCAACAGATCTTGAGACTGATTTACCCGTTTTTCCTTGGGAAGTGTCTCTGGAAGTAACAAGAAGATGAAAATTAAATCAGCCACAGAAAACATGAGTGCCAGCAATGCTGAACGTAGATAGAAGACTTCTCCTTTCTCCATCTCCATGGCGAGGTAAGCGCCAATCATGGGCCCCAGGGTAAAACCAAGGGAGAAGGCAACACCAATCATTGCCTGCAGTGATACAATGAACACAGACATGCAGCTTTAGACACCAATTTTTTCATTCAGGTAGCTCAGTTCTGAAACAGTCTGGATTTCCTGACATTTGCCTTGAAGAAATGCAACCAGATACAGAACTTAATCACCCCTAGGATGTAGGAAGTGCACAGCAAAAACCACTAAGTGTGAAAAACCTGTTATTTTCAAATAACTGATTTTATTTTCTGTCTGCTCAGAGAAGTGGCAGGAACGTGCAATGGCCCATCACAGTTTCAGAATAGCATCAGTCAGATGCTATTTGCTTCCCAGAAAGCTGAACAAATATGCCTGCTCTGCTTTGGAAAAGAAGAGGGTGTAAGCCATATGGATCTGAGCCATGCTTTACTTACTCTGAGGTCCTAAAAATAGGTCCTGACCCATTTTATTTACTAGTGCTGTATGGCTATCTCTCTCCATAAATAAAAATGTATTTTGGCTCACCAGGATTACAATAAATTGCTTAGAATATCCATTAGCTATCAGTGTGACATCTAAAGTTTTCCCCTCACAAGAAGCAGCTGTCCCATGTAGTGGCTTATAACAATTTCTTTAGAGAAGTTTTGGCCCTCAAGGTTTTTAAAAGATATAACTGGCAACTCACAGACCAAGTTCAGCCTGCAGGGTGTTTCCATCTGGGCCACTGCCTTCTGGAAGTGGACAGGGCAGCTGCTCATACTACTTGCTGCTCAGTCAGCCAGATACCACATCCTTCACCCACTGAGCTCAGATCCTGAAGCAGCATGTAAGGAAGTCAGGAGGCACACTGTGCTGTGCTACTGCACTTCTACAGTTTGGGAAGGTGAGAGAAACGGGTTGTCCTGTAACTGGGTTCCAGCTAACAAAACTGGGCCATAAGACCTTTTGATTTCTATGCTATTATAATGAGAATTAAAGTTATCAGCAGGAGTTACAGTTCTAACACTTCAATAGTTTTTCCACCTCTAGAGCATCTGTGTTTCACTTCTAGGTGAAGACCATTGGCAAGTAAAGTCCAAGAGCTCCCAGCAATATCATCTGGGATCTTTTCAGAAGCAAGGTAACATGTAAAGTTACATTTTCATGTGATTAGTGAACACATACCTGAGAAAGACATACTGAGCACATCAAATCAGCTAAAAGTTACACAGTAAACTAAACATATACTCCACAAGTAACTCACCATGCCCTTGCTCCGTGCTTTTGGAGAATGTAAGTCAGCAATTATAGCTGTGGACAGGCTGACATTCCCTTTGCTTATTCCACCTATGATCCTGGAGAGAAGAAAAACGCCAAAAGTCCTAGAGGCAGCCCATAGTGAGTATGATGCTATCAAACCCATCTGCAGAAGCAAGAAAGGGTTCTTTATAAAGAAAAGCAAAGTTGATATATAGTTTCTGCACATTTCCCAGCTAAACATTTAAATTTTTTATTTGTTTTCAACAGCTTCTCCCAAAACCATGTAACAGAAATGCTGAATATACACTGCACTCTGTCCCGAACAGTGATACAAAAAAAGTAGAAACAAGTCCATACAAACTTCATATAACTGTGATATTTCTAACAAAATTAGAAGAACAAAGTTCAGCGGAAGCTAAATCAGTCCTGGGCACAAAACATTTTTGTACATTCCACTCCATTTGTTTCTAACTTTAAGAGAAATTGGGAGTTCAAAGTAAGAATTCATAGTGCTAGGCCTTAAGTTTCATAATAAATTACAAACATAAATCTTATTTAATTTACTCTTCACAAGCCTACAGGATATGAGGATTTATATACCCTCCATAGCCAAGTTCCACCAACTATGTAAGCACTTGCTTTGCAATTAGAAACACATACTCTGATCACCAACAGGGAAAACATCTTGGAGAATGTTCATAAGGAATACATCTGGCACTGCTATATAGCACTTCCAAACCAACAATTCCCAAGCTCTGTGAAACAAGTCATGAAGTGATCAGCCCTCATTAGTCACTCAGGGAACTAAAATATACATGGATTAAGTCTAACATTTGTAAACAGAGCATCGTAAGTGTTATTCCCATACACAGGGGAAAGGGATTTTGGAAAATCACAGAAACAGGTAATTATTTTGGTGCCTTCTATGTACAGTTCTGGATCTGGGAAGCTCAGCTTAAGCACTTGCATTTGGAATTGTGGCCAAGTGACTTGGCAAGAAACAGTCAACAACCAACAGACCTAGAACATTCAATTCTAGAATTGAATTGTGACTGTCACAATTCACACATGATTCAATTTCTGTGCTAACCACAAGATCACAGTGCCTGCCACTGTGTGCTGAGATGCCATGACAAAAATCAGCACGTGACACGTACCACTGTCATCAGGATGACAGGCCTTCTGCCCCAGCGGTCCGACACAGCACCCGTGAGGGGAGAGGAGAAAAACTGTAGGATGGAAAAGATTGAGCCAATCAGACCTAAAAAAAAAAAAAAAAAAAGAGGAAAAACATTATCATTACACTTACTGCCTTCCTCTTAAATACAAAGACAGCCAATCTGTTCTAGACCTATCACACTGTGACCTTTAAAATTAAATGTAAAACAGCATCTACAAAGAATAACTTTATCTGTGAAACTAAGTCACTCTCAAAACACCAACCTTGCATTGTTATTTAACTGAGGCAGCAAATACAGAGGGACCAAAGTAACAGCCATCCATAAACTGGATGATTTACTGGTTACTTCAGTAACCAGTGAGAAGGGGTTTGAAACTCACTGGTTATGATGATTCTCCAATGCTTCCCCAGCTGACTACATACATTTTCTGTTCTTAAAGCAGAGATAACACACTCCTTAATAGTCACAGTTCTTTTAAGATTTTTTTGATTGTTTGAACCTGAATCTGTCACAATTAGTTTTGCTTTCCTTTTTATCTTGGAAAGAAGGACTTAAGCACTGCTGTTAGTGAGGCACCCTAAGAGGCAGAAGTGATTCCAACAGACTCAAAAGTCTTTGAAATCTGCCTCCAGCTTCTGTGATCTTTAATTCCTCTTTTCTCTTGCCATTTCTAGCTTCACAGCCTTATTAATTTGCACTACACTTTCAACAAGAAGTCAAAAGATGCCTTGCTGTCAGTTTTTCTCTAAAGGAAAAACTGGGTTATATATCTCAGATCATTCAGCTATCAAAGCTTTAAAAAGCAGAGGAAGAACAGACCAGAAGTTCTGCTCCCTTCAACTTTGAGGGAAGCAGAACACTGATACTGAACATCTTGTCGAGAACAGCTGCTTGTGATAACTCAGAGCTCAAAAAAACTATGTAAAAAATTTTATAGACTGGTACTCTGGCAGTTTATGACAGAGTTCTCTTCCTGGTGTTTCTAGCACTGTAAAAGCACCCATTCATGCCAAATATTTCAAAGCTAGCATGTAGCATAAGGGCTGTTCCACATGAGGGAGCTGAGGGTGACCATAGCACTGGCAGTGCCCTCACCAGCCCAGGTCCCACAGGATCCCATGGGTTTGGCAGAGCAGGGTGCTTCCAAGGCAAGGCAACGGACATCAGTTCCATCCTGTCAGTTCAGTCCAGATCAGCAGGAATCAGGGGCAGAGGAAGTAGTGGAAACAAGACTACAATGCGGGTCAGGGGACAAGAGATCTCCAATGCAGGTCCCAAGGTCCATCCAAGAGAAGGGGACAGAGACATCCCTGGAGACAAGGCCTGGGTCCAAGCTCAAATACAGCTCCTGAATCCCCAGGCAGAAAATGTGTGGATTTGTTGTCACAACAACTAAGTATTGATGCCCTCAGGGCCTTGACATGGGCAGAAAAGGTTTTTGCCCTGAAGAGGATACAGTCTAAGCAAAGATGAAAGAGAGAAGACTATATTCTGCACTGGGAGAAACAGCAAGATGCTCTTGCAAGTACCTTTCCAATCCTATGCTTTTCGTGGCAGAAGAGAGCAATGAAGAAATACAGGCTGCTGGAAGACTGCAGTGGCTTCTGCTTGACATTACAAGTATAATGAAACTTTCTACTATGAACATTTAAGGTATATTCAGACACAATGGGCTGAGATAGGAGCTGACTACAACTAAAATGGCTTGTCCATTTTCCCCTGCCAGGTAATTAGTGAACAGTCCCATCACTACTCAATACTGCTTCTAAATATTTTTCTCTTAATACTTTTTTCCTAGAGAGAGAAGACTGCAAGGGATACCAACTTCCCCTCTGAGACAAGTAGTGCCTATTTTATTTGCATGTTCCCAGTTAGGTGGTGTATTTTCTTCAAAGGGCAAAAGAGTCAGCTGAACTCTGGAATCATCAGGGATGTAGACTTCTTCCCCTTGAGTCAACTAAGTCAAGTCAAGGGGTACAGCACTCCAAAGAGTATATGACATTGCAGGTAAAAGGAAAAGCAACAAGCTGAATTCTACTGGGAGTTTAAACAGAGTCTGAAATGGTGAGAAGCTGAAAGGAGGAGGTTTCTAGTCAGGCCTTACAGGAGACAGAAAGCAATTAAAGGGATTAAAGAGGGATTAAAGAAAACTGTTTCCTAGCATTCAAAGCCAGTAATTTAACTAAAAAGTGAGCACAAAAACAAAAACCATGCCTAGAAGGACAGTGGGAAAGAGGAAAATTGGTTATAAACTCTCTAACTGCCTGTTATACCCAAATAAACTACTTTAAATAGTAGCAATACACTTGCACGCATTCTAATAAAGTTTTGTGCTTTGTTTTATTTTAAAAGCCTTTTGCCTACACTGGAGGAGGCCTCAGATCACTAAAAGGAAAGGGTTTGCAGGGTCTAATTAAAATTACAAGACACCCTCACGTCTTTATACTCTGAAATCACAGTTTTCTCACAACTGTCTGGATGGCAAGAAGCCAAAAGTCTCTGATGTGTAACATGACGTGTATGCTGCTGGATTTCCCTCACTACTCCTTCTGGAGCTCATCCACACCAGCCTCTTAGTGACAGCAAATGTTCTGGGCCCTGCAAGTCAGCAGCTCTGCTGCTTTTAATAGGTCTAATGAGATTTAGAAGCAGTGCTGCACTATATCCACCCAAGGGGGAGGCAAGGCTGGAACTCTTTTCAGTTTCTCTTTCTAGTGTTTCCTACTGATTGATCTCCAATCACAAGCAGATCAATTGTGAAGGGAGAATAATTTCTGTGACTGTGCAGGGCCCAGCACAGCAGGCTCCTAACCCTCAGCTGGCAGTCTGACAACAAGGAACAGCAGGCTTGTATTTTGGTAACAATCTGTAAAACAAATTGAGCAAGATCATAGAATAATTCAGGTTAAAAGGGACCTCTGGAGGTCACCTACTCCAACTGCTTAGTCTCAGGGTCAGCTGTGAGGTCAGACCAGACTGTTCAGGGTTTCTCCCAGTCAGGGTTTGACAGTCTCTGAGGATGGAGACTGCAAAACTGCCTGGGCAGCCTGTTCCACTGACCATCCTCCCTATCCCCAGCCTGAATCTCCCCTGGTCCTACTTCCACCTGTTGCCTCTCCTTCTCCCACCACACACCTCAGTGAAGAGTCTCACCCTCCACAACCTCCCCACACTGGAAGGCTGCCAGTAGCTGCAGACCAGCCCAGGGCCTCAGACTTTCCCCCCAGGGCCTTCAGAGCAGAGCTGCTCCCCACCAGCCAAGTGTCCAGTCTGTATCATTGCTAGGGACTACTCTTTCCCAAAGGCAGGACTCAAAATTTGTCCTTAGTGAATTTCATAAGGTTCCTGTTAGCCCATTCCTCCTGCCTGTCTAGGTGTCTCCAACTGACACATATGGGGCTGTCCAACTCTTCATTGCTATAACTGTGGTGAAAACGATCATTTATAGCCTAAGAAACATTTTCTGTGTTATTTAAATCTAAATCTAATAACAGCCAAGTATGCTTTTTATATTTCTTGTCATTCTTCATACCAACATTGCAAATGACTTCAAAAGAATGCTTTTTTTTCTGTCTGTTTTATTTTCATACCTCCAAACAAGACACTGTTGTATTTCCGCTCTGGAGGTATCCCAGCCATCACTGCAAACCAGTCCACACCACGTTGCAATGACAAATAGAATCCATCCTGAAAAACAGGTAACAGAGAAAGAGAAGCTGGAAGGCAGTCTCTCTGTTTCATTCTCAAATGCAGCATCAGAGCTTAGCAAACCAGAGACAATGGTAGATGATTCCTTCCCTCCTCCTCTCTCAAGGGAAAATTTCCTCAACGATCAGTTGCCACAGGCTAAAAATAGCTTAAACTGTGAATGCTAACAGGCAGGAGGTAACTGGGTATACATGTCTGGATGGGGGAATGTCTGAATTTGAACTTTTTTAAACCATCAGGCCCGTTATTTGCTAAATGATGAAATAACCAGGCATGCCCTCAATCTTTCAATCAAGAAAGCAACATGACACACAGTCTATTCTGCTGCACATAGACTGGGAGAACCAGGAGTTTGTAGATCCAGAAAGAAAAGGTAGTGCAAGAAAAGAATGGTTTCCCAAAAGAGGAGGACTTGAAAAGAAAGGGGCCTGGAACAGAAGGTGAAGATCTTGGCTATAGGAAATACACTGAAAGTGGGGGAAGACCCTGGAGATCAAAGCCCATGGTTAGGGTTAGATAGGATTGTAAGAATGACAAAGTTTACAGGTGCAGTTAGAGTCAGGCTAGAAAGGGCCTGAGATATGGAGGTGTGGGCTGCAAAAACAATTCTCCCATGACAACATCTTCATCTTGAGCAGTAACACCTGAGAAGGGCAATGAGCACCTGCACAGCTGGGAACCACCAGGACTTTCTGCTCTGTGGTCCCAAACCAGCAGCCAGCTCCCTGCTCAGAATGGAACACACTGTGGGTGGGAGCGAGTGAGTGTGAAATATGCAAATAGGATAAAAGCTCTCACCTCTGTGGTTCTTAGATAAGACCCAGCACACAGATCCATCATGAACTGTCTCACCAGTGAGATTAGTGTAAGACAAAGAAGCACTGCTAATTACAAGGATTAGGCCCTAAGAAATACCTGAATTTTCCTACTAATCCCTCATTTTAATGAAAAAGCAAGAGTGAAGAGTCTCATCCAGGTTCACAAGTAAATTCAGTCAATGCACCATTTAAATGTGCTGGATAATTATTAATCTGCCTACAGTTAATTGTTTTGCCCCAAGGCAAGTGATTTTTCTTCCATTCCTCCCCTAAGATCCTAATATTTTCTGTGGGCTGACTTTGTTACTTACCTCAGTTTGGCTGTAATAATCAAGGATGGAAGGAAACAGTGGCAAGATGAGAGCAAAGCCCAACAAGTCAATAAAGAGTGCCAGGAAGACAATTGTAATAACACGATTACAATTCTGTTCTTCCTTGTCATCAGTGGAGCTGCTGCTGGTTCCTCTCTCTGGCAGGGCCATGTTCCAGGTGCTCTGCTTCTAAAAAAAATAACATTTAAATCCAGTCAACAGGAAGCCTTTTGCAGGTCTTTCATAAGAGTATCTTGCTGATTCATTCTTGCTTTCTACAGACTTCACAGAAATAAATATAAGCTCTGGCTGCATTAAGCTACCTGGTTTTTAAGGGAACAAGAACCTCAAGTCTCTAGTCTTTGTTATCAGCTCAGCACCAACTTTGCTGACATCAAGAACAGGCTACAAGGGCAAAAAAAATAACAAACAAAAAAACCCAGGAGAATCTCAAAACACAGAACTAAGGAGCATTTGAAGTTTGTCAACATGTGCTAATACAATGTTCTCAAATGTTTTCAACTCAGCATTACAGTAAAGTAGGTAAAAAAGGGCACTCTATTCCAAATGTTCACATTCAAGTAAGTAAAACTTTTTTTATGCCTTCAGTGTACACTAGAAATGACCAAAACAATAACAAATTAAAAAAGACACTCTTCCTAACTTTTTATTTCAGGAATACTGTCTTCAAGATAAATCCCAGAGAGCAATAGCAACTCAAGAAACAACACAAGAAACTTTTGAAACTTGATTTTTTTATTTCTTTCTGGTGACAGCCTAGGTTGTATAAGTTGGGGCACCAAGGCAGCATTTTCATTTTAGCAGAAATACCAGAACTATCAACTCTCTTTGACAATACTCCAAAACTGTCTTGAAAGTCCTAAACAACAATGAAGGCCATGTATCCTTGAGGATTTAATAAATAAAGAAGTAGGTCTCCATCCTGAACAAACTCTCGATTTCAATGTTACAACATACATCAAAATCCAGGATCAATACACAAACCATGGACTTCATAAACTTCAGACTAGTAAAACAATACAGGATATCTCAGTCATAAAACAATCAAACTTACAGTCCCTTCTACTGCAAAAATCCCCCAAAGTTCATTGCACTAAAAGAGCAAAAAGGAGACAGAATTTCATCCAAAGCTAATTAGTACAAAAACGTTGATTTTGATGAGTCAGGATTGAAAACAGTGAGCAATTCTTAATATAAATTCTATTCCAGACCAGACATACCACATTACGTACACAAGGCACTTCTGTATGACTAACTGAAGGTCATAACACTTTGTCATGCTCAGCAACAAATATTGTGACATTTCTTTGCCAGTTTATTAGCACTGAAGCATTATTAAAGTACAAATGCTATGAGATAAATAAACATGGAAGAGGGCCACCCTCAATCCATTTATTGAACTCCTGGCATAATGCTCTTAATCAAACCGGTCTGATCACTGGCAGATTTACATTCAAGATCCTTTTATTTAAAGTGATAAAACATCACAGCTACAAATAAGCATTATCTGCTTACACAAGAGCATCTGGAGCCAAAATAACCATTCCTTTAAACAAATACTCTCTGGCTCTAGGTCTATCCAGCCAGTAGTTGAGGGATGAGTTCCTTGTGGCAGATTCTATTGTTTTTCCTCACAATTTGTTTATTCATTCACTTAATTATATTACCAAGCTGAACTTTATTCCAGGCTTACTTGGAGAGGGAAACACCCTTCGCACCAAACCCTCACGAACATTTCAGGTCGCGTGCAGATTGAACCCATCGATGCTTGCACTGACCTTTCATTCTGCTCCAGTTTTTGGCTACGCGGTTGCAATTTCCCTTGCGCAATATCCCAAGGTACTACATGTTGCTGCCTTTGTGCTCCACCAGTTTTGTTATTCAAACCTCCCCGTATTTTTTGCTAGTCAGGAAACCACCAAATGCTTTACAGGCCTTGGCATTCTGTCAGCAAAAACAGAACACTTCACCTCCGCCACGACATCTGCCTTCTGTTGAGGCATGCTGGAAGAGGGAGAGGATTTTCAGTTTAGGGGAGCTGTTTCTCTGGACACGTGTGTCCCTGGCTCTGCCCCAGCTCTCCCCAGCCTTCCCTGGGCACTCCCCGTCTGTGTCCCATCGCTTCTGCCTCCAACAGCGGTTCCGCGGTCCGGCTGTCGATACCTCCCAGGGAGGGATCGGCAGCAAAGCCGGCCCTGCCCTAACGCACAAACTGAGACTGGTCATCTGCCAGCCGGCAGAATTACATCCTTCTTTGGTTTTTTTTCTCAACCCCCTCCTCCTCTGAAATTTCCTGGGCCCGGCTTTACCTACGAAGCCTCGAGAAGGCTCCTCCGACTTCCTTAACACAGCTCTCATTCATGTCAAGGGCGCGCGTTTGGGGCTGGGGAACGAAAATCGGAAGCAATTTCCCAGAGCAGCCGAAGCACAGAGGGCAGCGGGGCTGCCGAGCGGGAAAGGCGCGGCTCTGGAGTGAATGATGCGGCGAGAGGACGCGCGGTGCCCTCCCAGCGGGGACACCCGGGACCCGCACCCGGGGATTGCCCTCCCCGCTCCGGGACACCTACCGCGGCTCCGGGTGCGCCTGCCAGGAGCCTTCCCTGGGGATGCTGCGGCCGCGGCTCCTCCCCGGCCGCCTTCCTCTTCCGGCGGGGATGGAGCCGCTCCCGCGGTCCGAGCAGGGAACCGGCCCGGCCCGGGGGGCTCGGCTTAAACCCGCACTCAGGGGAGCGGGCAAATGAGCCCGTCCCACTGAGTATCGCGTATCTCAAACCACGGCCTTCGCTTCTTCGTTAAACACAGTTTTAAACACTCTTGTTCCCAGAAGAGAGGGATGTTCTTTGGTTAGTTGCTACATCGCCACGTTGCAGCAGCTGTGGCTTTGATAAATGGAAATTTCCTGGTATATGATAAACAGGAAAAGGTGGTTGCAAACAGCTCCCTTAACACTGTAAGGTTTTTAGCCCGGAGAAGATGAATAGATTTGATATTGACAACACCATCGAGCACTTGTCCAGCCGTGTTTCCTTGTCCAGCCGTGCCTGGTGTCCAAGTGCCTAATTAAAATGGGAGTGTATGGTTACAAGTGGACTTAGGCACTTGGATCACCAGAGTCTCAAATACATAAGAATCTGCAAACAAAGTGTGTAAAGCAAATGAATACAAGTGTTGAAAGTCCTGTCAGTGGGGTGGATGCACAATTAGCACTTGGATACATGTATTTCACTCAGTGACATTTCTGTCATGGATTCCTCAACAGATTAGACTTAGTGGAGTTTACATAAATGCAACATCAGGATTAACATGCCAGTTAGATCAAGTAGTGAGCTGCTACTTATGTTTACCTGAGAATTTTATGTACTTGGTTTAGTCTGAGAAAAGAAATATGATAGATTCAGTACATACTCTGAATGATTATGCAAAGATTGCATCAGCCCATTTAGAGGTAAACTTCTGCTTTGAGACACTCCAGATTGAGCATTAATGTGTTCTTCTGGCTCCTAACAATCACATATAAATGATCAGGCATCATCTGAATTCAGATACATTAAAAAAAAAAAGAAAAAAATCCACTTCTTCCTGTTGTTAAACCTGCCGGCCTAAAGCTTGTGCAGATGACTGAGCCCAGCTGTGTTACTGCAGTCAACCATGTCATACAATCCTGCATGTAAACACATCACACTGCTTTTAGAACTAGACAGGTCATTGCCCACTCATTCCCAGTCCAAAACCTTGCACATCTGACAGATAAAAAATTTGGTTTCTAGCCTACATTTATTAACACTGGCATTTTTTTAATTAGTCTTTTTTTACTGAAGTAACACCAGTTTCCTGGCTTATCCTGCTCTACTGCTAAAGAGCAATAATGTTAGTCCTCATATCAGCACTTTAAAGGATTTAATGCCACACGGGATCTTCATCTTAGTGTTTAAGAATCAGTGTTCAGATTATGTGAAAGATTTTAGTTTTCCCCTCCAGTTCTAATTAATTGAAGAAAAAAACAAACAACCCTCCAAAAAACCCAAACCAAACTCTTACAAATAACCAGTCATTTTAACTAAGCAAGACAGCATTATCAATGCATTTAGGATGGAAAAGGTACCTGTTTAGTTAGGAGACAAACTTGAAGACCAAAAGGAGCACATTCATGCAATGTTTTTGACTCTGAATATATAACATCTTTCAGTCTCAAGAGTTACGATAAAGCTGCTAAATGTTCTATGTCAGAGCTTTTGTTTGTCATTTCCAAATGTCTGTGAGGCACATGAAGAGGAAAGAAGCCCCACCAGTTCCTGTGGCTGACAAAAGAACTCCATTTTTGCTTCACAATAACTACCTGTCAAGCTCAGGAGCAGCCTCAGTCCCTCCATATAGCAGAAGCTGATGGCAGAAGGTGAAGACTTACACAGAGTATGGACACACCACAGTAGGTTACAACATACCAGCTTCCAAGGTATGAGGAATATTTCTGTGCTGTAATAAATTATTTATGCAGTTTCTAGCTGATCAGGTTTGTTCTCACCCTGTTCTTTACTGTGTTCATATTCAGGGTAGCTGCTCTCTGGGACAGCTGATGTTGACAGTTAAGATACCCGAACTAAGGGCAAAATGGTAATTTTCTTTTTTTGTGTGTCTGATGACTTGATTGTAGTTACAGAATAGTTTCTTTTTTTGGCTAATTAAATACAGATTTATAATTGGTAACATATGTCAAAAGGCCTGTTTATGACAAGTCCTGGCCAAAGAGCAACAAAGACACAAGACAGTAACTGGTAAATTTGATTGTGTTAAAAAAAACTCCATCAGAAAGGATCTGCCAACCCTAGAGCTTGTCCAAGCCCTTTGTAGTCCGAATTACCAAACCTTCCTACCACACCAGTGCAGCAATGCTGCCTGGCTACTGTGGTACTGGGCATGGCAAAACTATCAGAGCACACCGACTATTAAGCTGAGGAAAGACTAAGAAGTCCTGCTTTCCTAGTCTTGTAAAATACCATGTGTTAAGCATCACAGCTAGTCCCAGGTTTACAATATTAAATCTGATTTTAAATATTGACAATACAATTTCTAAGAGTGCATACAGTGATTTCCATTCAACAGGATTTCAAACACAACTACTTTCAGTTGTGTAAGTTTATCAGCTGAGGTTTCTTCATCCTTTATCTTTGCTCATCAGGATCAAGATATTCTTGTTTGTTCTCTTGTCCCCAAACATGTCCTTTCCCACGAACACTATCATTATGTCTCTGCCCTGTTTTTGTCCTACCATCCTTACTGAGGAATAACAAGCAGCTGCAGGTGGTATCAAAAATCACTGCCCAGGATCAAAGTGCCTCTGTCAGCCTCTTGTGATTTTAATACTCTGCCGGATAAAACCTCTGAAGGTACTTGCTGTTGGAAAAATAAAGTTATTGTTGTGTATTGTTGTGATTTCAAACACAGGAATCTTAATAATTTTTACCTGACACCATTATCTTCCCCACAGGTACTTAGCATTCAGCCTATTCTAACAATTACAAGTGCTTTTGCAAGCCATAAAAGTTGACAATGACCTTGCATTGCTAAGGTCATACTGACAGTCAGCAAGAGCCTTTTTCTTCATATAAAGTGCTTTTTTCTTCTAAGAAACATATATAGATAAACCCTTATCAAGACTTACCTAACAAAGATAGTATCATCATTGGAGACTAAGTGTAAAGGCTGTTTCAATTCATCCCATTCTAGTTTTAGTCCTGCTTTCATTACAAGTTTAATTAAAAAAAACCCCAATCGACCCCCAAAAACAGGCCCAAAACAAACAGAACAAAGAAAACATTCTAAGACAGTCTGAAACAACCAAGCCTAATGATTAAATCAGATTTACTGATAGAGTGCAAGTTTTTCTTCATTAACAGTAGGTAGAGCACCGTGACATCTGAGTTACCTATTGGCCAAAACAAAGGAGATCAGATCCAGGAATAGTATTTGGAAAATGAAGGAGTTTGGGGATTTGTTTATGTAAGGAACCATGGCTGTTAATTCATTCTTTATACAGGTCTTATTTATAGTTTGTCTTTTAGATTGAGATCAAATGTTACATAAAATTTCACTTGCATGTGAGTTTTCCACGGAAATATTATAATTTTGTTCAACTGTCACCGGCCTTATCAAATAGGTAGAATATCCAAATTTGGTGAATATCCAAATTGTGAACCGAGTTCAGATTAGCACCTCTAAGTAATGGTGATGCTCTTTGTCTCACTGCAATGTTCCTTTGCAAAAAAAAAAAAAAAAAGTGTTAGAAGTATTTATTTGCTTTAGTTGAAGAGCAGATGTTTTTCAAAGTCATTCTGGGCCATTATCAGTAATTAGACATACATAATAAAATAAGTGGAAGAGTTAAGGATTTCACCATTCCCTTAAATCAGAGTTTTCAATACCCTGAGGAATTCTAGTTAATTACCCTAGATTATGAAGAACTTCAGAGCTGTGCTCAAGTCAAAACTTACTGAAGAGGCAGCTTTAACAAAGGACTTCTACTTGAAAGTTGATTCCGTCACTCCACCGAATACATGATTTGGAACGTTCTGATGCTACAAATTAAAAGCGTTACTGTTTAAATTGCAAATACACTACGAGAGCTGTCTGCAATTATTCAGTATCAAAAAAGATCATAGAATTATAGAATGTTCTGAGTCAGAAGGGATCCACAAGGATCACTGAAGTCCAACTCCTGGCCCTGCACAGGAACGACATCAAGGAGACCATTTGCCTGAGAGCATTGTCCAAATGCTTCAATTCTGTCCTGCTTGGTGCTGTGACCACTTCCCTGGGGAGGTCATTTAAGTTGATTACCCAACTCCTGGGTGAAGAACCTTTTCCTAGTATACAGTCTAAACCTCCCCAACACAGCTTCAAGCCATTCCCTTGGGTCTTGTCACTGGTCACCACAGAGATCAGTACCTGTCTCTCCACTTCCCCTCACTAGAAAGTTTAAGTGCAATGAGGTCCCTCTTCAGTCTCCTGCTCTCCAGGTTGAACAGACCAAGTGACCTCAAATGCTCCTCATAAGGCTTTCCTTCACCATCCTCATTGCCCTCCTTTAGACGTTCTCTAACAGCTTAATAACTTTCTTATATTGTGGTGCCCAAAACTGCCACAATATTCCAGGTGAGGCTGCACCAGGTCAGAGCAGAGTGGGACAATCCCCTCCCCCAATCAGCTGGTGATGTTTGCCTGATGCCCCCCAGGACACAGTTGGCCCTCCTGACTGCCAGGGTACTGCTGGCTCATATTCAACTTGTCATCAACCAGGACCCACAGGTCCCTTTCCACAGCTCTGCTCTCCAGCATCTCATTTTCCAGTCTGTACATGCATCCAAAGTTGCCCCATCCCAGGTGCAGGATCCAGCAATTTCCCTTGTTGAACTTCCTATGGCTGGTGACTGCCCAATCCTCTAATCTCTCTTCAGGGCCTCTCTGCCTTTGAGGGAGTCAACAACTTCTCTCAGTTTAGTTCTTCAGCAAAATGAACACACTTCCTAGTCCTGTGTCCAAGTGTTGAAGAGAACTGGCCCTAAAGTGGGACCCCACTAGACTGGTCACCAGCCTGATGTAATGAAGTCTTCTGCTGTACAATTTTTTTTAACGTGTGTGTAGTTCAAGTTAATCTAAAACCTAGTCACACACAAATTAAGAATTGTGATTATCATTATAATAAATAATAGAATTTTATATAGTACAAATTTAGAAGCATGCCACATACAAAAGTGTTATTTTTATTTTCCTTATGAAAACTCGTGGATTTTCCCAAGCAGGTTCATTTATCAGACAGATCTGATGATGTTGTCTCCTCAAAAGGAATTCATCCAAAGAATGCAACTCAAGTCTGTGCAAAAGGCATAGGATTGGGGTATTTTATATGGCAGTGAAAACAGTTTCCTGCTATATACAGTCCCAATTAATTCTTCCACTTTTTCCTTTTCATTGCTTTCCATTCACCTTCCTGTGTAGCAAGGCTACCAAGAAGCTCTTTCACTTTTCTTTTTCTGGCTGAATCTCTGTAAAACAAACAACATATAAAATATTTCAGAAAAATTGTATTAGGGAAAATAAGTGAGCATACTAAAACAATAATTATTAAATCATAAAAAGCCCAAAACTCTTATATTTCACCAACACATACTTCAAATAAAACCATTATGCATCTCCTTAAACTAGAGAAATGAAACTTCAAAGTTGAAAACACCTCAAATTATCTCTATTGAAAACGTTTAGTTTTCCTCAAATTGCCCCATTTTATTTAGTATAGTCCATCATTAGTGTCACTCTTGGCACGCAGCAGAGAAATGAACACAGCAGAACAACCCCCAAATTGATCCTGAAACAATGGCTACATTACCTCTCCATGATTTCTGAAAGTTGCATTCTTGCCAGAAATTGGTTATCTTTCCGAATCTCACGAATGGCTCCTTTAAGTTCACGTTTATGCCTCTGAATCAGCTGCTTTCTTTCCTGCTCCTTCTTGTTGCTTGCCTGCTTTCTTCCAAACTCTAAGCTGAAATGAGAATGTATATGTGAGCACAGAACACCTTAACACCTTAACACCTTAACAAAGGAGTGAGTTTTTGTATGAGTACTAACACAGTATTTAAAGCCCTGCATATTATATAACTAACTTGCAAAATCAGGAGCTACATAATGAACATACTGGAAAAACACTTGCCAGACCTTCTAACTGCATATCATCATCTTATCAATGACCAGCAGACAACATTTACACTTCAATCCCTCACACACAACTTGCACTTTGGACAGGCTTTAAAAAGTCACAATAGAATAAAAGAATAAAAGAATAAAAGACAACTGGAGAAATATGGAATCTCCCAATATTTTTTAAATTTTTGCAGACCTTCTCTGTAGATGCATTTTACAGAAAAAGTCTGATCAGTTACTTGGGGATAAATGTGTACAGCAGAGGAAAGCTGTCCTCTTCAATTACTAGAATAAATAAAGCAGACAATTTGTGCCCCTGCAGATAACCATCATGGCTAAATAAGTTGGCAGTCAACATAAAGCAGAATTCCTGAATCAGAATACTGTTCCACCACCTACAAAACTAAACCAATGTTATTAAAATTCAATTCTGAAATACAGAAATAGAAAAATGCACTTGGTCATTGCAAGCTCTGTAAAAAGGGGGAAAACTCGCATGTTGTTTGTCACTGCTACTCTTGGAAGGTAGAAAGCTTCTTGGCTGGGGGAACAAAAGGAGTGGCACAAAGAATGCTTCTTCCTGATGGTTATATGTGATGCAGAGTACAGGAACAGTCTGCCTTATTTTTTGCACTGAGGTGCAAAAGCATTCCCTGTTCTTACCCTCATGTATTTCACATGCACATGAACTACTCCTGTTCTTCTGACCTGAGTGCTCGAAAGAGCACTCAGTAAAGCACTTGACTATATAATAGCAACTGTCTTGTCATCTTAAAATTTGTTAATTTACAAATGGGCAAGTTTATTTCCAGTGCTATTTTTGCCCATAGATAATATTTACTCTTAAAATTCTTCTTTCCTTCTTTTCCCCCTCCCTACTACCCAAGTAGCTGGCCCCCTGTAAATTATGCAGAAAATCTAGCAGAACAGTTATCTGGTTTGTGTCCCATTTTCCAAATCCATTCTGGCTTGCTAAATGCTAGACTTTTCCTTTGCATCCTGTGATCTTTACTTACACTTTCACAATTTTAGGTGTATACTGTTTCAATGGCACTGGTTTCTTTTTCTCACATATCAGTGGGGTATAGAGCTTTACTTTGTTCTCCAGCTCTTTCAGAGCACTGTGATACCATTCCTGAAAATGCAAAACAAATCACAATTTTAAAAATATATCAAAGACACCATAGATCACAAGCTATTGTAAACTGAATCAACAGTAATGTGCTCCCCATATTTTCTTTTTCTGGGTAAAACCACAACTATTCATTAGGACACTTCTAACACTGACATGCTGTAATCCAGGCTGGATAATCTTTCAAAGCTTTTGGAAGTCTGTTAAATTTGCATCATGGGCAATAAGAAAGGTCTGCAGGTAGTTTCACTTAGCAGAGGAAGAAACAAGACTAAAGTCTCTTTAACTCAGACTCTGCCTTTCAGGGTAATTTTACGAATGATTGTTCATTCTATTTATTTGCATGGCAAAAATATAAGCCATTTAGCATCATTTACATAATAAAACCCTGCTCTCTAAGGACATTTCATGATGCCTCTTTGAGGAGACAATTTTGCTACATTGAACCTCACTGCTAGAAAATAAGGCTTTTGCCCTGTTTTAAGTAATGTAATGTAGGCATATTTCTGTTAGTTTTACTTCAATAGATATAACATTTTTCCTCCCCAGTTTGGTACGTGTTTGTTGCACCAAGGTCTCATGGATTAATTAAAAAAAAATACAAGAGCAACCAGATGGCCAGACTACTATTCTTACAAATTATGTCACTCATGAAATGCTACCTTATTACAAGCCAAGTGCTATTCTC
>VYZS01102795.1:19584-39355 GCA_013400695.1 Neodrepanis coruscans
AATCCTATACTAAAGAAACACTATAAAGAAACAGTCTCACCTTAGAATTGCCTACCACCTGTGTATAAGGCATCTGTTCTGCAGAGAGAGGATGTTGTTTTGAAGAGCTACCAGTGTGCTTTGATTCTATGTACCATATTCAGCTGAATACTTGCACATTATTTTATTACAGTTTTGGAATTTGTTCTAGTTAGCCTTTCCAGCCTCTCCTCATGCTGTGATTCATGTAGGTCTCCCAGCTTGTTTAGAAAACAGTCCTATCTGAGGTCAACCTACACACAAAATTAGCTACTTGGCAAATGTTGGCACCTCAGGTGTTGCGAATGACCTTCTACTGCAGATCACTGATAACATATGGAGCCCCTCCAAATTAATTTGGTCATGCTAAAGCTCACTACTTATTCAACCTTTTTTCTGTCTTTCTGAGGTTAGAATTTGTAAAATTACATGAATACTGTAAGGATTCATTTTTCTCATCTCCATAATTTCTTGAAGCACTTATCTTCATAGGCTTTTTCACGTGTGGCAGACTGAGGTCTTGACTCACAAGCTGTCCATTTCTCCCCAGCTGTTGTGCATGATCTTCAGGTATGCTTATCCATTCCCCTTAAAATACAGGTGTTGAACTCTCTTTTACAAGTTTTCAAAAGGTTTTGATCTTAACCATCAGTAAATTCAGTGATCAGTAATCTAGTATCCATGCTTTGGGGCTAAACAGTAGCATGGGACAGATTATGTATATAATGTTGTCACTATCCCATTTATCACATCTATCTAATAATAATCAGATATTCCTAATTCTGTATCCATTAATTCATTGGTAACTGAAGCTGTGCTGCCAGATAGCATTCTCTTTTTTGGCTATAGAACAGCTTAAAGAGGGATCATGAAGTCCGTGTTTGGCATTGGACTATTGCAGTTCAGGAGAAAAAAGTTGATGCTGAAAACTGGCAGTGTTGGCCAAAATGAATGCTCCCCCTGCTCGCCTCTTTGTCTGCACTGAATGGCATCGCCATGGATGCAGCAGCCAGTGAACATCGAGAAACAGCCACAACCTTTCTGTATGAGCACCAAAATGCTACACGAAGAATAAGTATTTGTCATAGCATACAGGACTTCTAAGCTGCAGATTTAAAAATGAATCTAGTTTCAGGCAACAAAGAAATTAATGCTACAGCTAGTCTTTTCTTATACTTATGTATCATATCCCCATGTGATTTTTGCGACAATTTCCAACATGTTCCCCTGAAACAAGAGAATGGGGGTCAATAAGTATTAAATATTAACATAGGAGATGGGTACTAATGTCTGACCTTATCACTGGTCTAAAATTGGGTATTTCATAAACATCATGAGACAGGGGAATCTCTTCTAAAAGCATCTTGAATCTTTAAAGCACGTCTTTCCTTGCTCCATTTCCTGCAAGGACCTCGCAGCCTCTGCAGTTATTTGTCTAAAGCATGACCTTCATGCCAGTTCCCCTTAATCTTCTAAATATTGTTAGTACCACAGTTTTCAGTGCATTGTCATTTTCAGGTTCTCCCTTGCTGCTTCTTCTGGGCCTGTGTTAACTTCTGTGTAAGTAATGAGTTTGTCTCCAGCAGGATGGATAGAAGATGATCTTGGGCTGAAATGCCAGCTTGAGACTACTGCAGAGCACAGTGTCACTCTTTCTATTTTTCTACTTTCCCTGAATATTCCCTCCATGTTCCATTTCTGACAACTTTCTGCATGCTTCACTACCAAGTTAATCTTGAAGTAGAAGAAGACAGGTGTGATAAGCATTTCTAATGAGCACCATTTTTCCCACAAACCTGCATAAATACCACAGGGTCAGCTCATAACATCTTTGGAAGTGTGTGGTCCCTACCATGTGGAAATGTGAAAGTGCTCACTGCTACTGATAAACTTATAGGGGTAGGCCAGCTCTTGGAGCTACAGTAATGAGGAGTTATGCAATAGATAAACTCACCTGAAGGCCAGTGTGAAGAAAAGACAACACAGGTATCCCCCAAAAATGCCAGGAGTGGAAGGATTTAGGAAAACTTATTTCNAGGGAGGTGATTCTGCCCCTCTGCTCTCATGGGAACACACCTGGAGTGCTGCATCCAGCTCTGGGATCCTCAGCACAGGAAAGATGGGGACCTGTTAGAGCAGGTCCAGACGAGGACCACAAAAGTTATCAGAGGGCTGGAGGACCTCCCTTATGAGGAAAGACAGAGAGCTGAGGTTGTTCAGCCTGGAGAAGAGAAGGCTCCAGGGAGACCTAATTGAGGCCTTTCAGTACTTGAAGGGGACTTACAAGAAATTTTTAGTAGGCTTATTACAACAGGGCAGGGGTAATGGTTTTAAACTAAAAGAGAGTCAACCTAGACCAGATGTAAGAAATAAACGTTTTATCATACTGGTAGTGAAACACTGGGACAAGTTGCCCAGAGAGGAGGTTAATTCCCTATCCCTGGATTCTTTCAAGGTTGATTGGACAGGGCTGTGAGCAGCCTGATCTAACTGAAAATATCTGTGCATATTGCAGGGGAATTGAACTAAATGACCTCTAAAGCTTCCTTCCAACTATTTTATGATTCTATAAAATGACAAAAGTCATTGCATGAAGAAGGCCTGTGACCACCTCATGAGACTATTTATGGTGATGTTTGCATGGGATAGCTTGTTGAAATTACATTTTGGTGATGTCTTTCCTGTACAAAATCTAGGACTTAATTGTAAAACCTGGTACTTTCTACCAAAACTGAGTTAGTCTTGCAATGGATTTAATAATAATGCAGCTTGCCTGGAAAATGTACAAATTCTCATTTCTTTCCCTAATGGCTGGCTTTGCTAGCATGGTGAATAATGGGATAAGGAGCACCAGCTAATTTTCTTATTCTAAGAGATCTTGTTTAGCTCCTCATAACTTAGGCAAGGAAAGATTTTGCTAAAAATTTTACTGAAATCTGGATAGAAAATGACTGCATAACTATAAGATGATAGTGGAGACTTAAAAGTCAAATTCAGTGCCAAATGAAAGCCTTGAGATGAGGATTAATGTGTGCAACCTGTCAATAAAACCAGCCCAGTGCATTAAAAGGACTAAGCCATAACTAGTCATTGCTTCGGGTTTCCAAGTCATCTTCATTGCCTTGGGTTATTAACACACCACCTGGGGGCCAAGTCATAATCTTGCTTGAGCAGTCTCTTTTCTGCCTCTCTCAAAAACACCAGCTTCTGTAGTTGAGATCATGCAGTTCTCTGCATCACCTCCTTTTCTGAGCCCTCTGAGTGACTCCAGGTGGAAACACAATGCAGAAATACAGGGCAAAGGAGAAGATGAAGTCCAGTGTGCTCAACCCTGAGGCAGGAGTGTGCACTTGCATTTGTGTCAGCATTTGTGCTGACATTGGCACAGTGACTGTGGCCTAGGGCTGTGCTGTGCTTGTCATGCACAGTGAAAGAGCCATGGGGGAAGGCAACAGGAGAACCACTAAAGTAAACATGACCAGAGAGAGAATATTGCAGCATAAAATTTTTGTGGCTGATTTTAGTAGGGGAAGACCACAACAGCAATCTGGTTACATCCCAGGAAGGAAGTATGTCATATGCATAGATCTTCATGCACAGAGGCAAGTGGCTCAGAGTAGGTAATGCACACATATAAATAGCTCTTTAAAGTCTAGGCTAGTGCAAGTCCACCTGGCTATCTATCTTAAAAATACTCAGAAAGTAGTTCTAACAATATGGCATGCAGTGGGATAAACTGAAGTTAAAACTTCCATTATGTTCTTGTATATGAACATTGAATTATTGATATGAACACCAATTCACTAACAGAAAGGAAAGAAAGTCCCTTCTTTGCTCTTAAGGCTGAATAAAGCTAGACTGAAGAAAACATTCACACACAGAACTGTGCATAAACTGTGGAGTTTGAGTAAGGGAAATGAGATCAGTAGCAGTTGTTATGTATGAGTCATCTCTTCACAGTTTTTTGGACCATGGGAGTGAGCAGCATGTTCCAAGCAATTTGCTTACCAGAGTAAAAAATCCAGTCACCACAACCTATTTACATCAAACAATATTATTGTGGCTACAGCCTCCAGGGAAGAACCAAGCTGAAACCATAATGCAACTTTTAATAGCAAGTAGAAGTAAATAGAAAGACTGGTAGGAAAACTAATATAACAAATATAGTTTGTTTAAATATTTATAGAATAAATCTTGCCCCAGTGTGCATTCTACTGAAAATGAAATATGGTTCTCCCCTGTTTCAAATATGAGGTGGGTAATATTTAATTTAAACTAAAAATGTTTATTATTAGATCATGTAAAGTTGTATTGTAATATGTAATTTATAGTTGGCTGGCTTCTTCAGTGAGATACAGAATGCAGAGCTAAGCACCCCAGCCTCCTTCATTGTGTACCAGGGAAGAAGCAGAAGGATGCAGAAAAAAGAAGCTGCATATTGATTTGTTCAGGGTTTTTTTGTCAGCTGTAATTTATTGTAAACCTGCAGCTTCTTTGTTCCTATACATCACTCAGGGTACACCTTGCTTAATTTGGTCTAAATTTAATCTATATCAAGCAGTCTTTTCGCCTTGCCTATATTAGTGTGTCTGTTAAGGAATGTGCTTTTGAAACAAATTGTCCAGTTGTCACCACTTTCTGCATCTGGTGCAGCAGCTTGCAGTCTGTAAACTAGACCCCTTTCAGATTAAATTAAACCATGAGATGTGCTCCAGCTCCAGCAGCACATCTGATGTGTGTGAACCACAAGTGCATGTTCAGTCCATTGGACCAGATAAGAACTCATCTGAAGTACCTCTTAAAAAGCACCTAATGTAGATGTCAAGTTTTCAGCATGAGCTGTTTCACTCTGCTGATCACTCCTATAATGCTGCATTACTTCTGGTGAGACATAGCCCTTTTCTGAGGTGACTGCAGGCTGCTTGGACTGAAATGTTGTTCTGCTTCCCATTTACCATTGGCCTACAGCTAGCTCTCACCTTCATCAGCATTCAGCTGCCTCTCCAGAAATCTTATTAAAAAAATTATATCTATCTCTATAAAGTGCAAATAAAATATTAGCAGTCAGCTGACAGGTAGTGAAAACTATGGAAACAATAGTGAGAATCATCACCTTATTGATTTGTAAGAAAAACCTCTTTAGAAGTTCAACATATATCTGCTTCACTTCCCTTTAGCTGAATAATCACTCACTCTTCAAACTCTCCCAATAGCCTTGTAGCACAGTACACAGGAGAGCAGATTTCTGGCGAATCCAAACTATCCTGCCTCAGTACAGAATCACAGAATATACTGAGTTGGAAAGGATCCACAAGGATCATCAAGTTGAACTCTTAGTCCTGCACAGGACCATCCCCAAAAGTCATACCATGTGCATGAGAGCATTATCTAAACAATTCTTGAACTCTGTCACTGTGATGCTGTGACCACTTCCCTGGGGAGCCTGTTCCAGCACCCAACTACCCTCTTAGGTGAAAAAATGGTGAAGAACCTTTTCTAATATCTAGCCTAAACCTCCCCTGACACAGCTTCAGGTCGTTCCCTGGCGTACTGTCACTGGTCACACAGAGAAGAGATCAGTGCCTGCACCTCCTCTTCCCATCGTGACAAAGTTGTAGACTGCAGCGAGGTATTCACTCAGCCTCCTCTTCTTCAGGCTGAACATACCAAGTGATGTCAGCCACTCCTCATACGGCTTTCCCTCAAGGCCCTTCATCATCTTTGTTCCCCTCTTTTGGATGCTCTCTAAGAGCTTAATATCTTTCCTATATTGTGGCACCCAAAACTGCCCACAGTATCCAAGGTGAGGCTACACCAGTGCAGAGCAGAGCAGAACAGGACAATCACCTCACTTGACTGGCTGGTGATGCTTTGCTTGATGCTCCCCAGGATAGGGGTGGCCCTCCTGGCTGCCAGGGCACTGCTGACTCATATTCAACTTGCCATTGACCAGGACTTCCAGGTCATTTTGTGTGTCACTGCTTTCCAGCATCTCATTACCCAGTCTGCATGTACATCTGGGATTACCCCATCCCAAGTGCAGAATCCAGCACTTTTCCTTGTTGAACTTCATATGGTTGGTGTTTGCCCAGTCCTCTAATTTGCCAAGGTCTCTCAGATGGGCCTCCCTGCCTTCAAGGTAATCAACAGCTTCTCTGTTTTGTGTCATCTGCAAACTTGCTTGGTATCCCTTTCAGTTCTGTGTCCATGTAAATTATGAAGACGTTGAAGAGCACAGGGCCAAAGGCAGAGCCCTGCAGAACCCCACTAGTTACAAGTCACCAGTCTGATGTCACCCCATTACTCTCCATGCTTAATTCATGAGCCAGTTGCTCACCCACCACATGATGTGTTTATCCAGCTGTATGCTGGACATTTTGTCCAGAAGGATCCTCTGAGAGACAGTACTGAAAGCTTTACTGAAATCCAAAAAGATTATATCACCTGGCATCCCTTGATCAACTAGGTGGGTTACGCTGCCATAAAGGAAATCAGGTTTGATAAGCAGGACTTTCCTCTCATGAAACTGTGCTGGCTGTGAACAATGACTGCATTGTCTTTCAGATGTTTTTCAATAACTCCCAGAATAATCTTCTCATAACTTTACCAGGCTCTGAACTTAGATACCTGTATGATCAGCAGTAATACTCTACATGCCACCAAATGACTCTCTAACTCAGAAAATCAGGGATATGTAGATCATTTGGTGTCTTGAAGTGCTCCTATCACCCAGTTTAGCATCTCCTCTTCTCTATGTCCCCTCTATCATTTTCCACACAAAGAAACATGTTCAGTGAGATAGAACGGGAATGCCTTTGTACGGAGCCCATCCTGTGGGTGTGCAAGGCACGCTCTGAGCAGATGGTGTCCCTCGTGTGGGTATGGGTGTGAAGAATGTGATTTCATAAATTCAGACACTTCAGTTTTAGGCTGAGTTGCTCTCCAACTGCCGAGTAAGGCAGAGCTACTCCCTGGCATGCTCTGGAGCAACAGTTTAGGTGTGTATGACAGGATAAGAGACTCCTGAAATTAGTAATTTCCTCACCTAGGTGGAGGGGATCATGATGAACATAATTTCAAGACGCCCAAAGTTTCCAAACGGAAACCTTTTTTGAACTCACCGCATGTTAAGAACAACACAGGAGGAAGTACAGAATAATTAGCATGCAGCAATATATGCTTTTGCTTATTTCACAATAATTTTCCACTGTAATATTTCTCCTGAGTACTGATGGATCTGTCCTTTAATTACCATTCACACAAGTGATTAGAAGTGTATCTTACTACTCTACTAGATATTATTTCAATTTGAAATCAAATAGCCTTCTATAGGCAAAAGGCAGAGACCTCATTAGGAACAGTGGGTAATCTGTATAGGGTTTCTCTAAGTAAAATGAAAAGAGGAAAAACAGCCTCTGAAGGCCATGAGGGCTAGAAAGAGTAGGGGCTTACATAATGCATGGCATGAAAATGTATCAGGAACTAAAACCTGGCCTGATGGAATGAGTTCAAATACTGAGGAAAGAATGTTGGCTGTTGGGAGAATATTAGAGGCTGGAAGCCAGGAAAAATAAGGAAAAGTAGTGGAGAGAGTTGCCCTGGCACACATTTCCTGGAGACAGAAAATTTGGACAAGCAGAGCTGAGAAGAAAAACCATCTTGAAAAGAATGAGCAACACAAATATGTGCTGTTCATTTCCAGGGTTTTTTGGACATAGGCATGCATATACTTCCCTGTAAACAAACAGGACTGCACAACCAAGAATAACCTTACTCTTATAATGATATTCTCCTCTTGCTGTAAAAAAAACCCCAAATGCCATTGAATATTGGCTGACTGAAACAAAATAGTCATATAATGGGAGCCTGTTGGACAGCTGATTCTTGCTGCATCAGCTGTTTTGTTGTACCTGGCCCCTCATGCACAGGAATGCAGGTAGAGCAGAGTCCTGTCACAGACATGTCTGGGAGGTCACCAACCCACCTCTAATCAGCATCTTAGCCTTGGAACTGGTGGCTTGTGATTGCGCATCGAGGCCCAGGATTGTCTTCAGTGAGCAGGGAGCAGCAAAGCAGCAAGGTGTGAAAAGCTGTGCTGCAGTTACAGGGTCTGCTAACTGAGCATCCCACCAGTGATTCTCCTGAAGCCAAGTATGTATTTCTATAGAGTGCCATCGATCTACATGAAGATGTCTATCAGTCTTGAAGCCTTGGAATGCAGCCAACAGGAAAACTTTCTGTGACAATGATCCTTCTTGTAGCTCCTTGCAAAGGACATATTTCCCTGGAAATGGGAAGTGTAGTCTTTCTAGATGTTACTTTCAGAAAACCATGGGAGATACACAGAATTTCCTGTTGAAAGTTGAGTTTGTTTGGGTTAGTTTGTTAGGGTGCATGGCATTTAACATATTTTACAACAGTCTTTTACCACAGAAGGGTGAAAACAGAGATCTAGCTAATTTAGGAATAAGCTCGATGAATTCATATAGGGACTTCCATGATTCCATGTGGTTGCTGTAACAGCATAGAGCTGGCCTCAGCCTGTTTATAGCATCCCCATGATCCTCCTACTGAAGTGCCTTTGAGGCTAAAGCATTCTCGCAGTTTACATGGTCTTGACCTTTAAGATAACATGTAGATCACTATTTTCAGGTGCCACAGTATACCTAATGCTTTTCATGGCACAGACAGGAAAATGGGCTCTCACACAGATGTAACCTTGTTACCTCGTGAGCAGCAGAATGCATTAAGAGTAGGGACCTGAGGGGGGTTTCATGAGTGTTGAAGGAGAAACTCACACCAAAGGCATCATGGAACAGCTGTAAGAGATGCCTGCCCCGGAAACTTACCTCAGTCTTGTGCACTGAGGAGCAGAAGTCCAGTAAATGAAGTGTATCACCTGTAATCTCTGTAACTCATGCCTCCTCCATGGCTATAAAACACTATATGTTTTTCTTTGCTTAAAAACTCCAACATTGATAACTGAGCTCCAAAATCTTGTTTCTGTCATGGAGCTGCTAGACACATTTGGGCTACGTTAGTGCTTGGTGTTGACACCAAACTCCTAGTTCTCCTAGATGAAAAGGACTGTGTGTTTACATAAGCTCAACACCATTTGGTTTCTCTGCATCTGTTGTGGGGTGGGGAAAATGTTTTTCTTTTAAAACCTTTTTTTTCCCTTTTCCCTTCTCTGTGTGGGAGCGAAGGGTGCTTTGAACCTTTTTTTTCTTTTGTTTTCTAGGAAGTGGACAGATCCTGGCACCTTGCAGGGCACGCTGGGGCTGTGCGGGGTTGGCCCAGATCAGCCCGTGGCCCCACGGAGCGCACCAGGTGGTGATGGAGCCGCCCCCACCCATTCTTCTGCAACCCTGCGGGAAGTGGAGTGCATGTGGGGCTTTCCCCAGCCTCCATGGCATGGGGCACCAGCGGCAAGGGCAGAGCGGGGCCGGGAGCACCACTGTTGCTGCTTGGGCCACAGCTCCTGGCCTGTCTGGGGCTGGGGCAGTGGCGAGGCGGTGCCCGGAACAGTGGGTGTGGCGCTGGTTGCCTGGGGCTGCAGGTGAAGGAGCTCAGCGCCCCCCGCCCCCGGTCCCTGCTGGCACCCGGGCATGCAGTGGCCCCCTCCAGTACCCATGCTGAAGCATCAGGCAGCCCCCGCTGGTCCTGGCAGTGTGGCTCCCCCCATGCCAGGTGCAAAACGGCAGCCACAGGAGGTGGCGGGAGCCCCTCCATGGTAGCGCCCTGGGGCCCCTCCAGGCCCCTGCAGCAGCGGCGGTCCCTCCTCCTGGCAAACTGCAGCTATGAGGCATTTTGACAGGAATGCTGCCATGTTGCCTCATGGTGAAGTCTCAGAGAAGAGGAGGTGCTCACCACCGCCATTCAATGAGGAAGCGGCCTGCCCCGGAAGGCTGTCATGAGAAAACTCGAGAAAGGGCACCCTATAAAGGCAGCAGGCATGGAAGTCCTGACCCTGTTTGCAGCTTGCCTTTCATCCCAACTCCCTCTTGGCTCTGCTCCCTTGCCCTCTCAGCTCTCTATCTCCCTCGGCCTGGGCAGCAGCGTGCCTGCACCATCACTGGAGGCAGTAGAGTGCTGAGGACTACATAGCTTCAAGTAGTGGTACCTCTTCCCCTTGGGGCCCCTGGGGTTTCCTTTCATTCTCTTTCTTTTCCAGCAGCTCTGGAGTGGGACCAGCACTACCCACAGGCCAGCCTCTCTTCCTCCCCTTGCTTCACCAGCCCAGCAGCTGGCCTGGAGGAGCATAGTTTGTTTCTTTTGTGTATTATTGTCGGGTTAAAGTTTTTATAATTAATAAATTACTGTGTTCTTGTTTCTCTATTACATCTCTCATCAATTGGTAATGCCCCCTACTGTCCAAACCAGGACAGAATCTATGACACATACTGTTCCCCTTACCCTTTCTTCCCATTCCATATCCAGCATGGTGGGCAGGTCTGGCTTGTGTCTTATTTTTGTACAGGCACCAGCACAGCTGTGAACAGGCATTCCCAAGTGCACTGTGCACAAGCAAAGGGGCACTTACTGTGATGTGTGGACCCTACTTACTCCTGCTGCTCCAGTCCGTGTGTGTACCCTATGGCCCTGTCCTCCATCCCCACTAGCCCCAGGCTGTGATGCTCAATGAATCACATGAAATACATGTGGAGCTGTGTGACTCCCAGGCTGGGCACTCACCAGCTGAGGCTGTGAGCACACATCAAAAAAACAGTTCAAGGTCAGCTGTGTCAGGATGACAAGGTCAATTCTCAGAGACAAACAAAGCAGGACACTTTGTGGTCCGTGACCAGCCATGTCACCACATCCACTCAGCAGTCTCTGCCTCCCACCAGAGGCCGTCTTTGGCTTCTTCCCAGCCTTAGACCCTGCAAAGACTCAGTCTTATTTCAGCACAGTCAACTTTTGAAAGCAGGTAGCGAGGCTGGTACTGTATCCTTTCAGATTGGCTGCCATGGAATTTCCAGGGGCTGTGGCTTGAGCACAGTCTACCAAGTGAGTGGTCAAGACATCAAGGTACCAGCTGGGATGGTGCTCATGGAATGTTTTTCTTCCTGCTCTGTTGTCCTCACGCCTGTGAAGGTGACACAGTGCCTGCTAGCCTGCTGCCTCCTGTCACTGCCAGCCAGCCAGTGTTACTGCTACAGGGCACCCCCTTCTTGATGCATATTCACTCACTCTTTTATGGGGGTATCTGTAATATGCTCACGTTGTGGTCTCTTTGGCCAAAATCTTCTGTGCTTAGGAAATAAAAAAAAAACCCCAACACTTTTTGAACACCCCTGAGAGCATTTATCCAGAACTGGAGGTGTGAGGGAAACTATGCCATACTGAAGCTGTACTGCAAACATACCTTTTCCTGTTCATACCTGTACCACATGCCTGTGAATGCCTGAGATAAGATTCCATATGAGAAAACTGAAGCCTTCTGACCTGTACAGACTCTGATTTAGGCTGAACCTCTGAGGTGGATGCCCTCTCTGAGGGTATATAGGTCCATACAAATGCATGTGGGTTTGGGGGTCACTGCACTAGAAGGCTGCTACTCCAGACATCTAGCTCCTTGTCAGTTTGGGGAGCACCTTTATCCCCTGTATTGCTGGACTTAGTGTACATTGTCCACCCTTGCATCACTCCATGTGTATGGTATAAATAAGCCAGAGCAGTGGAGATCTTACTAAAAGGGTCTTGAAGGACAAATTGCAGACTGTGATGCATGACCAAAAACTGTCATGCTAAAGAGCGTGGGATTTGCCCAGGATCTCCAGCAGATGCATAAGTTCAGTTCTTCTTCATGTGGCACCTTCAGGTTTGACCTCCAAGAGCACTATAGATATAGTAAATAAATGCGCAGAGGATGTTTTCTCAGGACATCACGAGATGACCAATATGATCAAAAGTGAAGCCTTTATTTCTAGAGCATCAGACATATTCCTATACTAATACTATCCTAATACTATATCTAACTTGCTTACAGCTTCTAATAATATCACTGCTGGCAGACAGTTCTTAGACTATTATTATTGGTTAATAAACTTATGAGCACACTTTTACACATTCTAATTGGTTACATCTCTTCACAGCAACACAGGCTTGTGTTTGGCTTGTTTTCTTCTTTGTTTAAGTTTCTCTTGCTTATACCAAGGTCAAATTATGTTTCTCTGCATGCTTTCTCATGAGAACAGCCAGGTCGAATTGTCTTAGCATATCTCGTGTATTCTTTTCCCATGAGAATAGAGCAGACTGTAGGCTCTGCTCTCTCATCAAAAGCTGAGTTGTGCAAAGTGGGCTTCTTGCCCTCCAAAAATCCTGTAACTCTGAAAATTCCCAACATATAGATATGACTCATGATTGCTCACAACACTAGTCAACAGCAAAAGAATTCCTTAGGTGCACTTTCATTTCGTGTGCCAAGTTATGACTCTGCAGAACTATCAAGATGTCAGTGCTCAGAAAACATGAAGAAAATGAAAGCTCTGTTTAAAAGTATAGGCCAAAATTATACAGGATAAATATTCACATGGCTCAGGTTGTTTTGGGGTTACCATGCAAAGCATATGCTGGGTAACAGTTCTCTTGAAAAGCTCTGGCAAAAATGTATTTCAGTTTCAGATTCAGCAAACTGTTACTGACATAATTGAGTCATAATATAACATGCTTTAAAGGAATATCACTGTCTGTTCACTTTTGGGATAACACTAAATATAACCCTTGCCATTTGGCCATGAAAAGATTATCTTGGGAAAACCCCATCTGTTTTAAAGAAAACTAAAAGTCACGCCCACATGATGTAATAACTTTCAGTGAGATCAAACCTCTAAAGTTTTACGTGGGTAGTACTGGGGGCAGTTCATCTCAAGATCAGAAGTTCATTTTCCCATAAACATCTCCAAGTCAGCTATTTCCAGGCTTGCTTTCCTGCAACTGTACTGATGTAGTTAGAACTCTAAAAGCCAGCTGAGTCAAATTCTTATGGTCAGACCTTCCCATAGTGATTTTCAACTTTGTGCTTTACTCACCCACTGTGAGTCCAACAGAGAAGAGTGCTTAGTAACAAACTCATGTCTGCTAGAAGTGGGATGGGCTCTCACACTAGCAGCACAACACAGTCCAACCCTGCTTACCACCTGGACAAATAAAATGGTTGGAGAAGGAGTGAGGACACGCACATTTAAATAGAATCTCTCATCTAAATGAGATCTGAAAAAGCAAATCTGTTTGAGCATAGATGTTGGAGGTCCTGTTTCCTACTGTGTCCTCTGTGAAGACCCACTGACTATTCAGATTGTGTCCACAAGGACAATGATAGTGTTTGGTACTCCATGGAGGCCTTTGGTATGTGCAGCGATGAATCTCCTGTTCTTCACATAAATTAATTCTGTTTACAACACCCTACTTAATGGTACATTTATGGCAAAAAGAATTACTGGAGCAGAGTATAGAAAATGCTATATTTAGTGACAGACTTGCCTGTCAGTTGGAGTTCTCTGGGTAATGAAACTGTCACCTTTAGACCCTCACCCCTCAGGAAAACGTGCAGTTGTATCAAACCTGCAAACTAGAAGTGATGACAAGAGCAGCTTTTGGCAGCCAGGTTTAGAGAAAGAGTTCTTCCAGCAGCTTCTCTGGCTTAAGAAGGACGGGATAAGGAGAGGGGAAATTCTGCCCATCCTACCAGAAATCAGTGACAACATGGGTGTGACACCATTTGCTTCAAACAGGGTAGAAAGCAAAGTCATAGGGACATCTGAGGCTGTGGTGCAACTCCATCACTGTTGGTGATTATTATGTCAGTTTTATCAGAAAGAGATATGGACTTTACCCAAAATCCACAGAAGTCACAAATCATCATTGGCTGCATTGTAGGAAAATCCCTTTTTTCAGCAGTAGATTGCAACTTGCATTTACCATGCAATGAATAAAGACAGAAAAATGAACTGTGTATTTCAAGTATTGCTGCAATTCCAATAAATAAGTGATATATAATGAGACTTAAAATGCACTTTCATTGAAAACAAAAATCTTGATTCTCAGTTCCATAGTTAGCTACGGTGAGTGACAGCAGTGATGTGAGGAACAGACTGAACATAAATGGAACATAACCAACAGCCACATTTGAAATTACTTCTAAAAATGAGAACAGAAACTACAGAAGGTCAGGGAAAAAAGCTCCGTACTCTCCTGTATTACTACCTTGTAAAATGTGCCTTATCCACAAAAAATGTCAAGTGTGTAAAGCCTTCTGTTGAATTGTCAGCAGGAACAAAGGTCTTATTTAAGCAGAAAGAATTTCTGTCAAAACAAATGCCTGTAGTTTTACCTGTCTTTGTGGGTATTTTTAATCACCACAAATTCCTAAATGTAGGCCAAGAGCCTGCGTATAGCACAGGGTAAACTGCATTCACTGGAAAGGGAAATGAAGCCTCAGTCTGGCAAGCCTTCTGCCATTCTTCAGGCACAAGAGAAAAGATGCTTTTTCCTTCTATGACTATAGAGGTAATCCGTTGACTAAGTAACCTAGCTAGGAGTTCATCTACCATGTGACCCTCTGGGATGGTGAATGATCTTCACTGCACAAGTCACTCACAGGCTGGAGTTCTGCTTGTGCTTTAGTAGTGTCATCCTACAGCTTTGAGAATCATTTAGTCCAACCTGGTGGAAATGCTGCCTCTTTCTGTTCTGAGCCTTGACATAGCTCAGCTCCAGATATTTCAGTTTTATTTAGAGGAAAACAGGAGGTTACTTAGCTCTGAGCTGTCATCTGCATCTCCTGTCTTAGTGTCTATAAAACAATCAGCAAAATTACTGTAGAATTTGAGGTGAAAAAAGAGCATTATTTAAAGCCCCAGTGCTGATCCTTGACACCTTGGCACAGGGAAGCCCTCTCTCCTCCTTGTTTATACAAAGCCTTATTTCACATGCAGAGGTGACAACTATCAAAGTATTGTGCAGGAATTCTGGAGAGAAAGCTCCAAGCAGAGTCATTGGCCATGTATGGTCAACAAGGCCAACAGGCAGTGCATAGAGCCCATTTACAACTCTGCAGCTCTGAAGAAGCTGTGTAGGAACTTGCTGTGTGGCCACTGCTCCCTCTCCTCACCTGCAGCAGGACCTGAGGGCTCTCATCTGCATCTCCAAAGAGTAATTCTTACTCTGGAGTCACATAACGGGAAAGACTGGAAGGGACCACAGTGAGTCATCTGGTCCAACCCTCCTGAAGCAGGGTTATCCTAGAGAAATATTCACAGAATTAAAATCTTAAAACAGAGTGGAAGGAAATGCAGGTCAGCCAGCACTGTCTTTATCTACTGTTCAGAAGTGGTTGAATCTGACAAACCTTAAATACCAAGAAGCATAGAAAACACAAGTACTGGGTAATAGTATATTTTTAAAACATTCTGATACAATAAGTGTCAGCTGCACAATGAAGAGATGCAGTACTGTACATTTGTAGCCAGACTTGGAAGTGAAGTAAAATCTAATCATTGTTACTCCAGAAAGGGGAATTTTATCAACTTACTCCTTTTGATTTACCACAAGGACTGAAAAATGAGAAGATAACTGTGGCCTGCCCAGGATGCCCTCCAGACACAGTACAAGTGAAACATATTCATTGGGCACAGTATTTCAACTGTTTAATCTATCTTTTTTTTTTTTGAAACTGCCATCGAAGTGCAGCTGGGCTATGAGAACCAAAGATCACAAAAAAACCTTGAACAATAATGTGATGATAAATGAAGCAGAAATGGACAATAAATCAATGGTTTAACAGCAAGAATAATGCCTGAGACTTAGTGATTATCAAATTATGTGAAGTCATTTGCTGTGAAGCAATTACCTTCCATGGTATTTCTGATTCTCTCAGTAAGTGGCCAGTTATATTGATTCAAGATATGTCTATAATGTCAGGAGCTAAAAAAAGGTGTTTCCATGCTTTGGAAAGGTGAATTCTGTTAATGCATTACTAGCAAATACAGGCACAGAATATGGAACTAATCAAAAGGAACACTGGCAAATTCTGGGGCCAGGTTTACTACAACTCTGTTACTTGTACAACAATGCTGAAGAATATACTGACCATGCTGATTAATTAATTTCTGGTTGTTACCTTAGCTTTAATCCAAGACTTGCTATGCCTTCAGGTGAATGATTTTAAATTGTTCTCTTTCAAGTAGAATTTTAGAGGGGAATCTCTGCACTTCTGTATTTGTGAACTGTTAACCCAAAAAGATGACTTTCTATAAAGCAACTGTTTGGCAAAAGAAAAAAAAACAATAAATGCAAAGCATGATTTACTATCACCCTTGAAAAATTTACCAAGTCACCTGCTTTTGTGAGAGTATTAGTTAGCAGCTTAAAAAAAAAAGATGCTTTATGGTATCCAGGTTAAGCACAAATAGATTAATCTTACTGTGCTTGCCCAGTTTGTGCTTATGCCTTTCAGTACAATATCTGCTGTAATGAATGGGAAGAATTTGCAGAGAATTTGCCAGCATTCTGCTAAACGCAGCAAGACTTGCACCAAATCTGGGTCAGCCACTGTCATGTTTATCACTGTTATGGTACTGGTGGGGATGTGGACAAATAAAATATACAATTAGTAGTAAGGCTGGGGAACTTGGAAATTTCTGAGGTTATATTAGCCAAAAAAGGAGTTTGATTGGTGCAACTAATTTTGTTTGGACAACTAGTAGTAGCTATGCTAGCAAAATAACTGATTATTCCTTAATTTCATGAGAAGGTATTTGTTAGCATACATAAAGTAACAGTATTAGCTCTGCAAGCTTTTTGAAATATAGAAGCCAGAGGGAGGCGTGAATAAAACTAAAGGCTCAGGACACCTTCTTAAAGCTGTGAGGTAGGATGCTTCCAAAATTAGCAGTGGGAGCTAAAGTTACCCAGCACTGGGTTCTTCTCCCATCAGCTCAAACTCTCTGACAGCCAGGGTACTGTGGTATCAGGTCAGAGAGGCATCCTGCTTAAGAAGTGTATTTCTTGTGAAAACAACATGTTTAAACCCAGTACTACGGCTTCAGTAGGTCACTGTACAGTCCCTGCTCTAGCACCCACTTTACAGGCTTCAGGGCTAAGGCTTTACACTGATGATACAACAAGGCTCATTGTATAGGGCCTGCAAGCAAAGAGGCAGATTGCAAAGCTTGGGTGTTCATACCCTTTCTGAAGCAGGCACACTGGTAGGCACTTAGTATGCCCTTACAGATGAGTTATGTTTCTTGGGGGATGTTATTGTGGTTGTACATGGGCTCTCAAAGGCCCAAGTTGGGCACAAGGCAAAAGTGTGGGAGTTTTCCTCTTGTTTTCACCTAAGAAAATAAATAAAATAAAAAACTGTAGAAAATGTACTGGACATACATTTCAGTCACTGATCATTCCAGATCAGCAGCTGGAAAAGTCTGAATTAAAACTCAAACTGGCAAAGCTTTTTAATAAAAACACTATTGTTCACTTCTGCTGCAGCACTTTAGATGTCTACAAGTCATAAAGTCAAAGCCATTAAAATATTGCACAAACAATTGGAAGACAAAATTTACATGGGCAAAGTTGGTTAGAACATGGTGCTAATTACACCAAGGTTTTGGGTTTGATTCCTGTATTGGCCATTCACTTAAGAGTTGGACTTAATGATCCTTGTGGGTCCCTTCCAATTCAGGATATTCTGTGAAATCTGTGAAATGCAGTTAAACCACTGTGCTAAGCCAAAAGCCTCTGCAAACACAGATCTCTGAGAAGATTTATTCAGCTTCAGAAAATTAGAAGTGGTGGGGAGGTTCTTATGGCATGTACAGCTCAAGTTCAACTACATCTCTTGTTGCTTGGAAGCCCTGTGGCCTGGAAGGTCAACCTTTAAACTGCAGGCCTCATCAAAACTGGACTTTTTAAAACCTAAATATACTATAGCTTAACAAGGTATGGACTTACCTTTTCTTTAACCTTCGCCTCTGATTTCTGCAGAGAACCTGTTGCTCTGGGTTCATTTTTTCCAAGGCTTCTCTGTCCACAGGCATCAGCTTTGAAATGGAGCACATCGAGATGGGAAGGGAAAAGCAGATTGAAACATGTTTGACAGCATGTAGAGCTAGAAATTAACAAAGCTGCCTAAGCCAGAACATGATGAAGCTTTAGCTGTGTTGAGACATCACCTACAGGATGAACCACGTACAAACAAGTGGCTGAGGAAGCTGGGCAGCAGGCACTGATTAAGACTCAGTCTCTACTACACCCAGTACAGTTTGCTGGAGCTCTTTAGAGCTTGGGCCTCAAGGGAAACTGATAAGCATGCAAATGGAAAGAATTTAAGTTAGTCCTGAAGGTAAACCTGGAAAACTGCTGACAGAATTGTCCACATTCTTCCTAGGGCTGGATGTCATAAAAACACTCACCACATTTTCATTGCTTGTTCATTCCTAACTGAGGCTCCTTTGTACACACCAGGTGTGGCCTTCAGTTGTATCATCTCATAATTGTGGAAGATGTGACCTGCTCCAGGGATTAATTATTGCTGGCGAGGAGGCTGTGGTCTGTTTTCTGAGACCTTTGCTTTAAATATCGCCAAAGTTTAATTTTAGAGCTGATGAATATGTAAGGGAAAGAACCTCACTTTACACTGCAGGGAAGGCTAGAGCTCCAGGCTTTGCATTCTCCTGGGAAAGAGGAAATTTTAAAAAGCAATAATTAATGGGATAGAGTAGCAAGGACATGCTAAACATGACATATGAAATATGGGTTGATCAGAAGCACTGTCAGCATACCTATGGCTGAAAATGTAAAACAAGTACAGACACAAACTGCATATTAATTTACATACTTGCATCTGTGAAAACTGTGTGAACTTACAAGGGTAATGAAACATACCTTGTAGTATAGATGAATAGGGAAACTGGTAATAGTCATAATAATGAAATAGCTGTGAAATCATACTAATGATAATTTAAGATGCATCTTTCCCAATCCAGCTCAGAGAAGTTCAGGGCTTTTGTTCTCAAAGAAATAATACAGTGACTTTAGTGAAGAAATGTCCAAGGAAAGGGTGTTGTTAAGAAGAAAAATATTTGGAGTAAAAATACTGCTGATGAAAGATGGGAAGAAATCAAACAAAGAAGAAGAGATAGAAAGGAGCAGCATTGTTCTTATGTTTCTTTAGTAACCTCTTCCAAGGTGTCCAGACTCTCATTTGGGAATGTGTTTGTGTTCTGTCAGACACCCCTGCTCTTTCATACTCTATCAGACTTCATTATGGTATCTCCCAAATATCTCAGGCGTGCTGTGCTGGCTTAACTTTGATGGGATAAATGGGCCACAGCATCTGTGGTGGTTTTACCACAAATTCAGTGATTTTGGAGCAGAGACTCTGAGAGAAGTCACAAACACACCCCAAAAATGAAGAGAACACACAAACAATCACAGTTTATTTTGCGCAAACACCAAAACCCGACAAACAAAGTACAAAACAGACAAATCAAATAAATAAATTTCTTCCAGGACCCTCGTTAGGGGCAAGGACACTCTGGCAAATAGTGCTTGTCTCTGTCTCTCTCAGAGCCCAGCAAAGAGACTCCACGGTATTTAGAAGGGAGCGTGTGGTCTTGAGGGCCCCTTAGCCTTTACCCTCTGGCCGGTTCCGACTGAGGAGAACAACTTAAGAAGATTACAAAACCGCGCCCCTCCCCCCTTTTCCTCCCTTTTAGCCCGAGAGATTTAGTGCTGAAAATGGAAAAGA
>VYZS01102800.1:9102-23088 GCA_013400695.1 Neodrepanis coruscans
CCGTTTTTCTTCAAATTTGTTAAACAATATAGACAAATTTTAAACTCCCAAAAGGGGTAGGAGAAATGTAAAGGCTGGAACTAACTGTGTATCTTTTTATTTGAAAGCTCATGTCATATGTTGCTCTCTTGATTATCTCATTCCCTCTTTCTGCTTTTCAGATACTTAGGTTCCAGAGGCAGAGGCATTTAAGCTTGGTGTCATCTTAGAGAGCTACGAGTGTTGAAATGGTCCTCAAATATCTTTGCTTATACTCTGTCGTAGGTTGAAGCTAAACCCGGTCTTTTTCCCTTCCCCCCGCTGCTCCCCCACCGGTGCGGGGGGCCCAGCCAGCTTGGGACCCGCACTTCCACTCTGGGGCTCAGTGCTCTGCGCATGCGTGCAGAGCCTCACTAGAGGCGGTTCCCGGGTGCTGACTGTCCAATCTGAGAGGACAAGTCGCCCGGGGGGTGCCTGCGCGTCCCCTATAAAAAGGCGAGCGGGGCTGCCATCTTTTTCTTTCTCCACCGGAGCTGGTTGGGATGACAGCTCTACTCACCTCTGGGCTGAGTTTGGCCCCCGCACGCGGGCCGATTGGCGACTTTAGCACCACGGATTGAGGACCGCAGCTTTCCATCAGCGGTGGTATTCCTTCCTGGGGAAAGGGAGGTGGGCGGTCACGATTTTCCTAATTGTCCTGGTGCCATTTCAGGAGCCCCGGCAGAAACCTAGCACTACCCTAGAGTTCTTCTATCCAGCCGCAGGATCCAGAAGAGCTTAATTTGTCTGTCTTTGTGCTTTATTGTCGGTTTTCTGTTGTGTAAAATAAACCTTGTTATTTGTTTGTTCTCTTTTTTTTGGGGTGTGTTGCTTCTGTCGGGTCTCTCTTGTCAGTACCACGCCTCTTACTAGTAAAACCACGACGTACTCATGAATAAGTTCCTAATGCTATGTCAAGAAGCAAAAGTGAGGGAAGGGATGATGTGACTCTTCTACTGTCAGGTTACAGGAATTCAGAAAAACAAATTAAAGTCATTGATAGGCATCTTGCACTATTCTCAGCTGAAGAGGGGCAGAGTTTGCTGATGTTTTTTCCTCAGAGTGACCTTGGTCAAAGAACTCATGCTCAGCTGAAATCCCTACTGCAGGGGGTCCTTTCTCCCCCAGGCCCCGCCATCTTGTGTCATTCCCCCCCCCCCTTTTTTTTGTGAAATTAAATTTTTTATATATATATTAATAAAATCTGTAACGTCNAGGAGAAATGTAAAGGCTGGAACTAACTGTGTATCTTTTTATTTGAAAGCTCATGTCATATGTTGCTCTCTTGATTATCTCATTCCCTCTTTCTGCTTTTCAGATACTTAGGTTCCAGAGGCAGAGGCATTTAAGCTTGGTGTCATCTTAGAGAGCTACGAGTGTTGAAATGGTCCTCAAATATCTTTGCTTATTGTCTGTCGTAGGTTGAAGCTAAACCCGGTCTTTTTCCCTTCCCCCCGCTGCTCCCCCACCGGTGCGGGGGGCCCAGCCAGCTTGGGACCCGCACTTCCACTCTGGGGCTCAGTGCTCTGCGCATGCGTGCAGAGCCTCACTAGAGGCGGTTCCCGGGTGCTGACTGTCCAATCTGAGAGGACAAGTCGCCCGGGGGGTGCCTGCGCGTCCCCTATAAAAAGGCGAGCGGGGCTGCCATCTTTTTCTTTCTCCACCGGAGCTGGTTGGGATGACAGCTCTACTCACCTCTGGGCTGAGTTTGGCCCCCGCACGCGGGCCGATTGGCGACTTTAGCACCACGNTTTTTATATATATTTAAAAAAATTCTTTATCTTCTCTTTTTTTTTTTTTTTTTTTTTAGCCATGCTTATAGTTTCCATAGCAATTTTACTACAGTCTGGAAGGAGGTGCTCTGCCTGTAGGAGGGGGATGGCAGAAAGGTAATGGATCTTGGGTTTTTTCCTATTTTTTCACAATCATCTCTGTCTCCTGAAGCACAGTGCAAGAAATACTGCTGACTATTTAGATTTTTAATTCTCCCCTTCTACCTTTAGTCTGTAGTACATGAAAATGTTTATCCCCTTTCCTTGTCACTTAGGTTCAAGGTTCTGGTACTCCATTGGCACTAGGACTCAGGATGTCCTGATGCCCTTTCCTCTTCCTGAAGAAGCTCCAAAGGTGCTTGAGAGGTGGCACTCCAGTCAATAGGATGTCTGAAAGATTTAGGCAACTGCTGACACCAATGCACTGATATTTGGAGAATCACCTGGATTTAATGGTCCAATAGTTTTTTTTGGCTCCTTTGCCAAAAGAGTCAGGTAAAGGGAGGAATGGATGAACAGCAGAAGGGAGGTGAAAGGATGTCAATGTTTGGGAAGCACTGGACACAACTGAGGTGCCAGAAAATGCTGGCCAGATAACAGTATGATTTTAGTTCTTGGTCCAACTTTATCCATAATGATTAGTCACTGAAGGAAAAACTACATTTTAAAGGCAGGAATTGAAAAATATGGCCCCTTAAAGAGGAGATAATACTGCCATAAGTAACTAGTAACTTACTCCTCTGCTGTCATCTACATCATTCTTTAAGAAAGAACACCAATTCTGAACACTGATTGCTTGGCAGTTCTGATACACAAGCCTTTCCTCTCTGTATAAATTTTCGTTATGAGGGATTTTTTTGACCTCCTGCTCATACTAGCTTGGTATCAATGCTGACAAATTTGAAGTTAGATCTGATGGATTTTATTTCTAGTTTTCAGGTGGACACTGCCAACCACATGCACTACTAAAGCATTTTAGCATACTAAAAAGGTAGATTTTCTAACTAGGAAAACAAATCTAGAAAAAAGAAAACAGAAAATCCTCCACAGAATCAAATTTGAGAAATGCCCATTTATTTTGTCTTGAAGAAAGAGTTGCTGATCATCATGAGATTACAAATGACCTAGTACTTTTTAAAAAATACAAAAATTAAGAGATTTAGAATCCTAGATTTGTATCTTGCAGAACATGATCTGCACAATGCAACGAACAAGCTCACTCTCTGAGCTGAGAGAGTGACTGCGACTTTATTAATTTGCCTTGTTTGCACGACTGATATTTCAGGGTGGGCCATACAATACAATGTAGCCTGCACTCTCACTGAGATAAGAAGCTTTACTAGAGACGAAATATTATAGACCAGTCTTAAAACTCATCAGTGGTGCTGGCTGTACTACAAGGAAAAGCTAATGTCAGCTGTGGTGCAGTAAAAAGAATTGAGAATATGTGACCATAGCTAAGAGTAAGGTTTGAATCTGATATGTCAAGACCCTTTAAAAATACTACTGTCCCTTTGAAACTGCCATGGACTTACAGTATTAAAGAACTGAGTAAATGGCATTAACACCATTAATTCTTCAGTGTTCAAATTCTCTGGTAACAAATTATTTCTCAGAATCTCATGTTGATATACCTGTGTGCAGACATTATTTTTCACTTCTGCTCTCCAAGGTATTGCAAAAGAGCTTAAGTAGGATTGTGAAGGGATAACTCTAAAAGGTAGTAGAGGAGCTCAAGGGAAGCTTTCTCTTTTTTTTTTAATCCTATTTTGATATTATAATTGGATTGTAAAATTCCCCCCTAAATTGTAGAGGGTCAGACATTCAAGTGGGGAGGCAAACAAATGTGGAAGTAGTAGGGATGTTTTGCCTACAAGGAAGTATATCTTCTAAAAACAAAATGGAAGGAGTACAACTGCCTACCAGTACTACTATAAATTAATGCAATTCAAATTAATGGAGTGAATATGGAGTTCTGTTTTAATAATTATTAAAAAGATAGTAGAAACTTAATTGACACCTAGACAAATAGATGCTGTAGAAACACTTTTGAATATATTTCAACTAACATTGTTTCTTTTTCCTTATCTTCTGATTATTTATCTTGATCCATAGTGAGACAGCTTATGAATTCAGTTCTTGAAGTCTGTTGAGGAATCTTTCAGATCAAACCGAATACTAATTGTCTTTCAAAGCAAATAATCTTTCTTTTGCATTTTAAGCTTTTGGCCTTGTGAGCTTTAAAGAGTACAGTTCTGATTCTCAGCAGAAAAATCTCAACTTGGCAGTTTAGAAGTCTGAAGTATTGGTGGTGTATAGATTTGTCTTGGGAAAACAAGATCTCTTTTGTTTTATAATTAAATCTGTTTGCTTTCATTAGAATGAGACACCTAGCGAGATTGTTTCTTCATTAAAGCAAACAAGACAGATAAAGTCTCCCCTGAATTGTCAACACCCATACCACATTCTACCTGAGTGAAACTAAATATATGTAATGCCTGTATCTTACAAAATATTAGGAACTACTAAAATGTCAATAGTATCTACTTTTAATATGGCAAATGGTGAGTAATATACTTGTTACAGCCATAATGTGACCTGAAATATCTTTCTGACAGTGCAAAGACTATTTTTCTTACTTAGAGTTTTGAAAACCTAGGAGACTCCTTGGATTTTTCAGGAAAGTACAGTTGAAGACATTTCCATTTTCAGCTCAGCTGAAGCAGGTTGCCAGAAGCTGGTCAGATCATTGTATTTTTCAGTCAGATAGAACTCCGTCTTGAGGAGTTAGTTGACAGATGGAGGCAAAAGCAAGCTCAAAATTCGGACAGACCTTGATCAAAGCAAGTTAGCAGACCTTTTTTATTATTTATTTAATTCTGCTTTGCCAACCCTGAGCATTTCTGTTTTGAAATATACTTCGTAGTAGTTATATTTTTATGACACAATCTGCATTAGATTTTTGGCATATATATCTACATTCCCATCTCATTGAATTTTGAGTAGGCATCTCTCCTAAGAGGAATAATAAAAATGACCAATTAAAGCACATTCTCAGGATTATTCTTTGTGTTATTTTGTCAGTTAATCATTTTTAAAAGTTACTGATCTGTGCAGAAGGAAAAAAAAACATTATACTCTTTGACTAGGATTTTCATGGGAAATAGGTGTGTAAGATTAGTTTTCAGATGGCAACAGTTTTTCTCTTTAGGGAGTTCAGCTGCTCTTTGCAGAAAGAGAATAAAGTATTCCTAGAACTATCACAGTAGTGTGTTCTGAAAGAGCTTCTGAGCTAGAGATGCGTTGGAGACAAAAGCAATAATGATGTGTATGTAAACACAATACCAATACCTGCCTCCATTTTATGTAAATTCATATGCATTACAACTAGTTTATTTTGGACACAAATGCCTCAGTAGGTTGTTTTATATATACTGCTGTTGTGAAAAGACTAAATCATACAATTGTATTGTAAGGCAAAGCCATACTCTTGAAAAGAAACAGAGTATTTGTGTGATACCAGTATAGAGTGACCAGAGACAGCACTGCAGGGAGTTTAATGAGGTAAGTCTTTTCCAGAGTCTGTGTTTCTCTTAATTACAGTATGACTTTCTGAAAAAAACTGACTTCTATTATTATTTTTATGAGACATCTGCAAAGTGGAGCAAATACTGTGCTCACTCTTGCACTTTCCACACAGAAATCAATCTGTCCCTGCAACGTTTCTTTGTTGTATCCATTAGTGCTTCAAATTTGTTACTCAGACCAGTTGCTGCCTGTCACGCTTACGTTAGTGACAATATATTAGCAAATAATACCTGAGGCATGATGTGATATATGTCTCTTTTGTCTCTGTTATCATGTGGGCAAATAGTCAGAAAAAAGTAATTTTTTTTATAAAAGTCTTTAGCAGAGGCAGTTGAAAATACTTTGTCAAAAAAGCTTTCTAATAAATGCAAATTTGTTTAAAATGGGTTTCTGTATTCAGACATGACAGCTGCAATAAAAACAAGAAAGCTCTTGGGTACACATTAAACTCTGATTAGATTGGGAAATATCCATTTGCAACTCGGGAAGTCATTAGTTTCATGGTAGATAAACAGTCTTCGGTGGTGAGGACCCTCAAAAAGGCTTTTTGTAAGCACATCCCTACTGCAGCCACTCTCTGCTGCAAATTAGTACAGAGTAGGGATTAGGCAGCCTTTGGACAGGTAACTGAATGAGATCGGAAATCGTACCTCAACTACACATGTCCTTCTTTGCACTTAGACTTCTTAAAACATGCATTATTTATTCACTCAAAGGTACAGAGCAAACATGAAAGGACAGAACCAAGTGCTCCTAATTTGGGTTTCCTCCTTACTTTTTGCCTATGCTTATTACACCTCCTAAATGAATTCTTTCCTGTCTTCCCCATTCCTCTAATGACTTGATTTTCCTACTGATCATAAGTTTAGTGCTAGAAAGAGCAATCTTCTCTACTCTGGCTGCATTGAAGTAGTTGTTTCCCGAGAAATATTGCCAAGGTTTGCACTTGTGATTTCAAAGTCCTGGGTGTTTTTATTGTTTGTTGGTTGTTGGGGTTTTTTTTCCCTTCCAAACTATGTTTGACTTTAAAAAGTGGAATATACTGAACAGCTCTGATTTAATTTTCATAGCACCAAGATTTTCTAGGAGGTTTTCATAAACTTACTTTATTTAAAATAATGTTATTATGTAAGAAGACATGTGATTTCTTCTCAGCTGAAAGCTTTTATAGCCTGTGTAGGTATTTGCTGATGATTTTCTGAATTGTGGTGTGTGGTTCTTTAGTTTGTTTAGTTTTTTATAGGGGTTTTTTTGTTGGTTTGTTTGCTTTGTTTTCTTTTAAATCATTTACTATACTTATTACTGAATATAAAAAGAATATATGGAGACCTCCTGGAAATTTATTGCCTTGTAAACCAAACATCAAAGCTCTATAAAAATCCTCATTTTGTAAAACACTGTAACTTAATATGAAAGAAAGAAACAAATAATCCTAGATGAAACAATATTTAAAATAAGAAGGAAGAAAATCAAAAGCTTATTATAAAGTCTATAATTGTACTTCTACCACTTGGTAATTACACAGTACATAAATTTCTTAGGCATCTGTGATTTCTCTTCATTTTTGTAATCAGAGTTCTAAGTATGTAGAAAATCAATATTTAGCGGTAGTTTTCTACTTAGCATATTGTAGCTACACTTCTACATATATAACATGCAATGCAAACACAAAACCTGACAATCAGATTTTTTGTTTACAAACAATGTAACTTCTGTGTATTAATAAAATAACCAGTGGTTAAATTTTCTACTAGAAAGTAAATTAAAATGGAGTTAAAAACTCTGCAATTTAACTATGGAGCAATTAAATTAATTCCACTGTGAACAGTCTTGGAGGCAGTTATTGGACCTATTCATAGCAGTAAAATTGCTTGGGAAAGTGGTTGGAAATTTTATGTAACATTTCGATGATTTTCATTAGTAAATTACTTAGGTTGGCTGATTCCTTGTACATATTGGTATTATAGCTCTTAGTGCTTAGCCACATTTTTTGATCATAATATTCTTTTTTATCCTGCAATTGTATAAATAAGAAATAATACGGTTAAGCCTGTAATTTCCTCATCTAATGTTATAAATTGCTCCATTTATTTAGGTGTTTAATATTCATTTATATATAGATATATATTTGCAAGTATTAATTTATATATAGATGTATATTTGCAAGTTTAGCACCTGGTAATTTTATCAGTGCAGGTTCATAATCCTTGTCCAAGATTTGCATTGAGTCCTTTAAACAATGTGCAACATCCCCAGCATGGAAACAACTAAGAGCCATTTTTCTCCCCATTCTTGTTAACTTCAGCTGACTTCAGGTCAGATTTTCTTTTAACAAATTGTCACAAAATGTTTTTCTGAGTACAAACACATTTTAACAACAAAGGAAGCAGTTCTTCATTTTTTCTCTATTTCCTTTTTCCATCCTCAAATATTTTCTTTTCTTCGTGGCCCCTGACATGTTTCTCAGCTGGTAGATCGCAATTACTAAAAGCTTTTGCAGCACATCATAAATGACAAATTCCTCTTGCAGAAGCAGTGAGAGGCATTGTTTTGCAGGGAATGCTAGAGTCTCCTAAAAGTAGATAAGGGAGGAAGAGAAGAACAGTTGACACTTCAAGTCCAGTAATTGATATAGTAAAAATTCAAATATGATCGCTAACAACAATAGGGCCTTTTAGAGTGATTTCTACATTGTTCTCCCATCATATATTCCAGCTTGACTTGATTTATTTAAGTGTGTTCTAAGTTATTTATACCAGGATTAATTTATCTAGATAACATTTCTTGATGTCTTTTTGATTTTATAGGAGTTTAAGAGTCAGCAGCACTCTTCATAACACAAAAAAGCTTGTCAATAAGGTTGAAGTTTGTCCTAAGCTTTCTGGGAACAGAAGTTTTTGAGAAGACTTACAATATTTTGATATTCTCTTTACCACACATTGCCTTGCATGAATGAACAAGCATATCAGATAAGTACCAAAACCTTAGAAGAAGGGAAATTACCATGCTCTTTTGAATATTTTCCTTTTAATGCTGCAGTGAACCTTAGAAGATAGGTCTGTGTGTGTGTGTGGTGGTGGTGGGGGGTTTGGTTTGCTTTTGGTTTTGGCCTTGGTTCATTTTTTTTGTTTCGGTTTTTAGTTTTTTCAAACTGATCAAGGTATCTCCAAAAAATTATAGCCAGGTGCTTTCTCCCTTTAAAATAAATTTACATATTTAGTTGTCCAAATTTGCCATCACATGTTACAGCACCAGAAACAAAAAATGATCTATCACACTAGTTCTTGCTGATACACAAGTAGCTTTAGCTCATCACAGAGAACAAATGCCAAAGTTTAAGGCTCATCAAATATGAAGACAATAGTTTCTGTAGGTACCTAATATAAATCAGAAGGAAGTTTTATATAGCATACTGCTGCTATGTGACTATGCCAACCAGAGATTAGCCATGTTATTTCTGTAGTTCGAGACCTGTTTTATAACACAGACTCAGTGGCTGAAAAGTCCATGTGCAATTTTCAGATTCAGTTTTAAGACAAATTTAATGCAGAAGTGAAAAATAAACCTTGGAAAATACATGTCTCTTCTGAAACATGAAGGGGAGAAGGCTCAAGGTCTTTCCAAGGTTCCAGGAGACCAAAATTTTCAGAAAAGTACAACAGTGTCTATCTCTTTTAGGTTGCAAATTCTCTTGTGCAGCTCTTAATTTTCTGTAGGTGGGGAAATGTCTACCACAAGAACTCAGACTGGTTAGCATTTTAGTGCTACCATAGTATCAGCAGTAAATAATAATAATCAACCAACAGTTCCACTATTATCGCAATTTCCTACTGATTTGATTTGGTTTCTGTAGGCAAGGATGTAATACAGAAGTAATGCACCCTAGAGCTAGAGCTGAGGAGTTCTTACCCATCAGGTCCAAGGAGTATAGCCTAGATTTCCTACCACACAGGCATCTTGTATAATTTCCATCCAATAAGAAACATATACAACAGTATTTAAGGGGATTGGAGCAGCACCTGAACCTGCAGTAATATTTATAAGGACATATTACACTGTTGTCTGTTGTTATAACAAAGTCACACTAACTATATCCAAGCTCATTTGTATCCAAACTGTACCCATTGTACTACTTAGATCTCCCTAAAATTCTGCCAGATATTTAAGTTCTTAAACTCCTTATTCTTTATGAAAAGCATATAGGGTTTTTTTCCTCTCCTAATATACACCTTATAAAATAGAATGTTTTGGACATATTTTCTTTAAAGAAAATCACTAGTTTTCTTTAAGGACTTGATACTTCTGGTTGAGAATCTCTTGTCTTACTTATCTGTCTGGTGTCAGAAATTAGAATCTAAGAGCAAAAAGGAGTTTTAATCTAGGTTTAACTTAAACTCCTGTGATTTCAGCAGACTTTGTTAAACTTTTAAACATCTATTAAGAAGTACTAATCTTCATTTTTTAAAAATACGTATGGATTCATGCCATTTTATATATAGTTTACAATAAAAAAAACATATTTTTTTGTTTCCCCTGGCTAATTGATGTTATCATACCGTATAAAACAGCATCCAAATTGCATCTCAGGAACATTTTTGTAGTCTTCAGCTCTGGTTTAGAAAAATAGTAATGGTTTGTCTGTGAAGAACCAGTGCCATCTCGGGGCTGAAAGCTGAAAGTAGGGTAAGAGTCCAAAATGCTAAATACACTCTGGGAATAATAGCAACCAGGGAGGCGAAAAAGGGAAATAATGAGGCAAAAAAATCCATCCCCTCAAAAAACCAGGAAGCAGAGCATAGAGACACACAGATCAGAGGCAGCTAGGGCTCCACAGGACTGCCCTGGTTTGAGGAATGGTGTGGAGGAAAGGTGGCCTTTGCCTGCTGACACAGCCTCTGCTTTATGTCACTAACACTTGTCCAACGCTCCCTCGATCCACTCCCTCCTGGGGGTTGATTGACTGGGAGTGGGAAAATGCAGGAGCAGGTGGGTTCTCAGCTGCATGGTCAGACATCATGCCTATTGGTATGTAAGAGTAATATACATTTGAAGAGGATGCATATAAAGAAAGATGAAAACAGCAAACAGAATTGGAGTCACACCTTTATTAAAGGAAAACTCTGTCCTTCATTAAAACTATTTTAATATCCTTCTGTTTATCATGCTTTTGAATAAAATTTGAGGAAAATACGGCTTACATAGAAAATGTAGAAACTCCGCCATTCACTGAAAAAGTTGTCTTTGAACTCCCTCTGGTGGTATAAACATTTTGTAAGTAGAAAAATATTTTGAAAGCATTTGTGAAGCCTCAAGTAAATCTTAGAAATAAATTGGTAGTTTGTGCTTCTTCACACTTCCAAAAGATGGCTATGAAAGAAGATGGGGAAAGTAGAAAATATGTAGAACTTATGCAGAATTTTAACTTCATGTTTTTTGTTTTGTAATACAGAAAAAGTTGTGGCTGATGCTTTCTCACTTGAGCCACAAATTCATTGAGTGGCCTTGTGTTGGAATCATACTTTCAACTTTTGAAGCAACGGAAACAACTTGCTCTATTGAGAAAGAGAATGTCTCTATTGTCCACAGTGGAACTATTTTAAAGCAGAAAGAGGCCAAACAAGCCAAATTGGGATGGGTTTGTCTGCAAGATCCTTACTCATACTGACAAGAAATTGACTCTCAGACAGGGTTAAGAATGGAACCATTTCCTTGTCATGAGGGGACTGCTTACGTAAGCAACTGCTTACCAGAATGAGTAAAAGAATAACAACATTTTTAAAAGAAAACTTGTCTCCATCATGCATATGAACATACAGGGGGTTTGCCAGCTGCATGTTGTACTGTGTATGTTAGACAACAATTAGACCAAATGTTGGTTCGCTAAATTCAAGGCTGTAAACTGCTTCATCTGCTGTCTGCAGTGTGTGAATGTCAGATCCTTTGTTTTCTCTTTGATTGATTAGCAATTAATTTAGTTATGTTTTATTTCCAGGAGCTTGGGTGTCATGCCATTGGATGAGTTATATAGTTGAAACTGCTGGGTCCCCATAGGAATAGTCTCTGGAAATCGAATGTTTATTGTATTTCTAGACTCTGGAAATTTCAGGACTTATGAACTCATAGAGGAAAAACTCCATCTGCTCAAATGTAACTAGGCAAAACTAGTCCTTATGGCATAAATCTTTCTAAAAATAATAGATCTAAAAGTAGAGTATTAATTTGTTTAAAAAATGGCGGTACCTACTTTGACTAAGCACAAGAAAACCATGGAAGATTTTGCTCTCAAAAGTTTTATTAGAAAAAAAAATCTTTTTGTTGATTAAAAGGACCAGAAACTCGAAACACTCATAGGAGAAAAGTAAAAGAAATTGATTCTTACAGAATCCAGGAATTCAAAAAATACTTTAAATCAGTTTAGTTTAGCTTTCAGAGTCGCTATAAACAAAACATTACTTCATTAAAAAAAAAAAAAGTTCCCTTTCTGAAGATGAACTTTCCTTTGACAGATGTGCACAACAGAAGACACCTACAGGGAAAGAACCGGATGTACTATAGGGATCAGAAATCTGTCCATGTCACAGCTGTGCTCATGGAGAGTGTATTTAAGACTCCAGCTTGTTGCGCCAGTGATGGGCAGCCCGAACAATAAACCAGAAAAGAATTCAATAATGTTTCATGTCCCATTAAGTACTATATATTTATATGTTAACATATATGCTGTAAGAACTGTTCAGAATCAGAAATTAGGGAGCAGACCCTGGATTTCCCAGCAGCACTCATTATAGGAACTTCTTGATTCTGGATTTTGGTATCTATGATGTGTGGAGATGTGTACATGTCAGTACCTCAGACCAGGCAAGTGCTTCTGAAGTAAACCTTCTGATCTTTTCCTCTTATCACCTTTTGATCCATTCTCCTTTGGTGCTTACACCTGCCTGCTTCCTGCTTATAGGCCAATCCTGAATTCAGGGCAGCTTTATGCTGTGGAAAAAATACTTGGAGAGATGCTTGAAAGTCTCTAAAATACAACTGATAGAGGTGCAGAACCTAATGTGTAAGTGACATAGAGCTGGTAGGGGTGATGTATGTTTTGAGGGCTGCTTTGGCCAATGAGCACTGTAACGTATCTGGAACATGAAAAATAGCATGGCAGAAGGTATTCCTTCCACTATGCTAGCTTGCCTGAGCTGAGTGAGAAACTTGCCTAAATCCTCTGGTGTCAGAGCAGTCTGCTGAGGGAGCCCAAAAGAGTACAGGGATCAATCACGGATCAATCAATCACTCATATCAGCTATGCGTTTGGGGTAGCTGGCTCTAGAATAGCCAGGCAATTGCGCTATTGCTGGGAAAGTATACATGAAGATTTTTTAAACACGATCTATAAAGAACTCATGGTTCTGAAGGAATATCTGGTTTTCCAGATGTCTTTATTCAAAGCACTGACAATGTGCCTTAGCTGCTGAGGGACACATGCACTCAGGGCTCCTAGCTGAAGGGGCATTTGATTGTCACATATAGTGTTACTCTCGAGCTCTCCATAGTTTATTACATATGATCTAAAGGGAGATGTTCATGAAAAGCAGTGCATGTCTTTTAGAAGTCAAGGTATTGAGGAGATTTGGTGCTGACAATCTACAACAAGCTAGAGGCCTGGTTCTGTTTAATCACATTGTTTTGGCATGTGGGAAGATGAACACTCCACTTAAATAGAAAAGATGATGCTGTTTCTTCCTGCCTTGACTTAGGAGGCTTCACTACAATCACACCAGCAAATACCTGTTGCCGTCCTCTGTACTTCTTCTGTATCAGAGGTTCAGACTCTTCTGGGTCTCAGAACTTTGCCTATCCCTGCTTTTTGAAAAGCAAGGCATCTGGCGTTACACAGGTATATACTCCTGGTATACTTAAGTAATCACAGACCTGAGAATACAGCCCTGTGTACAGCCCATATTGTTCCCCCCAGAAAAATCACACAAACACACAATTTTTCTGTATACTTTTAGGCAGTGTACTACCGTTCAAAATGCTGGATTTAACACCAATTACCAGAGTGGTACAAACAGAAGATGAAGTTGAGGCTCAAGTAGATGGAGGACAAGCCTGTGGGACTGGCTCTGCCTATGCATAGATACCTGCAGCTATGCCACCACTGCACAGGCAAAATGGACTGGAGAAGCATGATTTGCTCTGCAGCACCTGGGGGGCAAACTGAACCTCAAGTTGTAGACGTGGTGTAGCTGTGGGGAAAATGGCTTGGGCCACTGTGCACGGCCTCAACACAAGGGTTGGTTACTTGTGGGCAGGATATCTCAATCCAGAAAATGTTTAGTCTTTCATTCCTGGCCTTTCTGAGCTACAAGGAAGCCTACAAAATAGTTGCTTTTAAGCTAAAACAACTTCCATCAAGCAGGTTAGTGATGGCCTGATGGCAACTTCTCTCATTCCCACTTCAATACCATGAAAAAGGTCCACTTTTAAAAAAGAAATTTAATTCTATTATATTTAATTATGTAATCTGATTTCTATTTTATTTGCTTTCCCTCTGGAAATCTATATCAAATACGTGCAATATCGGTTGCAAATTAGAGTTGATGCCGTAAGGGGGATG
>VYZS01102801.1:5132-17961 GCA_013400695.1 Neodrepanis coruscans
CATTAAGATTTCAATGAAAGTCTTAATCTAGATTGTGCCATGATTTTCTACCATGATTTTTCTTCTTACCACTCGAAATAACACTAAATATAGAGTACACAAGGTTATTTTACTATTTTTTGTATTATTTGAAGACAATATATTTGCATTGTGCAGTAATCAATCTTCAGCATGTCTCAACACAATAAAGTCTTTGCCAAGCATCAAAGTATGTAAAGTCAGTCAATTTTCTATAAAGAAAACCACATGTCAGTCAAGGAACGTCACTGTCTGGAAACATAAAAAAAACAGTTATATTTGAAGGGTTCTAATCCATACATAGGAAAGAACAATCAGCCACAAATACTTCTGCATTTCTAGTATCCAATTACAAATGTGTATCTTCTTCTGTATCAAGATGTAGCCTTGTACATCTTAAAATGTCTTTCTCAGTAAACAGTTATTGAAATTGCTTTTTCAAGGTATACATCTGGATTGCCAAAAAAAAAAAGGCAAGGAATAGAAGTCTAACCAGAATAGAAAGTATAGAACATAGCATTTCAATAAAAGAAATACATGACATTTCTGCATTTAATTGTGTTAACAGCACCTACAGAGCTCATGAAAATAAATAATCTGCTGTACCTGCTCTGTGACCTGGAGCAAAGACGTCTGCTAATCCATTCAGCTGCACTAGAAGTGCTTAACCAGGCCACATACTAGGCCTGAGCTGTTGATCTGATATATTAAGTGTTTGGAAAGAATTTTTCAAGCTATATTTTGAGGAGCAGACTTGTGATAAAAATGAAGCCTCAACAAACTCCTATCACAGTCTCCACTTGACCAGACTGGTATTTGACCCTGAAGCCATACCAAGACAATACAAACAACTGGCAAGTCCTTCAACATCAAGGCAAACAACTGAGTTTATATCACTCTTCCAAAAAGCATTAAGATACAATTTACAAGGCCACAATCCCTTATTTTCAGAATTACACCAGAAGGGTGGAAAAACAGTCTGCGCACAATGTCATGACATCTTTTAAAACAGAGAAACAGATCATGAAGCAAGCTACCACTTCAACTTCATTATCAATATGTCAAACTGAAAACCTTTTTGTCATATGGATTTCCAAGAACTCTGGAGATGGGAGAAGCACCTCTGTGTTGGAGGGGGTGGGGGGGTGGGGGAAAAAACAGAAAATTATGTCTATAAAACCTTGCAAAAGTTGCTTTTCTTTAAACAGTTGAGGGATATCCAGTATTCTAATATATCATCTTTGCCTTTACTATCTTTCTTGTTCTTAGACAGATCTTCAAGCACACCTTCAGAGTTCAGTTTACATGTGATCCTACAAAACCTACTCTCTTAATTCTGCTCTGAAAACTAGAATACGCCATCTACTGGCAATTTAATAAATTGGAAGTTCATTCATCACTAAAGGGAGAAACTCCAGCTAAATCCTTCAGATCGCATTCCAGCATTTAGTATATAAATGTTACGAATAAGTTATACAAATCACAAGATACATAACAATGAACCAAAAAGCTGTAAGTAGTGCTATACTGTACGTTCTGTTCAGTGCAACTTTCTGAACTTTAGTCAAGCTGGTCTTCTTTCTTCTCTGTTGATATTTTATTGTTTCATGAAAAGGAGTAAAACAGTCCCTATGCTCCATATAGTCTGAAGCTTCTAAAACAACAAAAAGCTGCAGTTACCCAACTGAATCTATAGAGTTGTTTTAAAGACTTTTTTTAATACTGGAAGAGTTGAAACATATTTAACTCTGGTATTTTAAGAGTATAGTATATATGTTTTAGTAACCACATTGTTACTGATTTACTTTAACATATATATGTTGCTTTACACGGCAACAGCCCAACTGCACTTCAGTGTAGGCACAATTTCAGTGCAAGTGTACCTTTCAAAGTAGGTTTCCAAAACTAGGTTTTTAAGGTCTGGCTACTGTGAGGATAGTTTCCACTTCTACAGTTTAACACAGACTGCAGAAGACGTTGTTTGATCCAGAGAACAGATGCTTCACCTACCTAACCTGCTGCATTAGGTAACCACACTGGAAGTAGTGGAGCAAGTAAATGGAGCACCTTGAACCCTGGGAGGAGAGCGAAGCTCAGCCGGCAAAGATGCAAGCCCACCTCTGCGCAGGCAGCGACCCGCGGGTGACCTTCCTGACCTTCCCCGCACTGCCGCCGGCCTGTTACCTGGAGCCGCGTAACTCCTGCTGCCCTTTCAGGCTGTCTTTCATGGCCTTGGAGAGGATGAACCCCATCGTGCCCTGTAGCACAGAAGCCACGACAAGCGTGGTGCCGGTGCCCTGCAGAGGCGGGTGACGAAAAGGAGAGACGCTTCCGGGAGGAGCACGCCCCGGGTCCCGCCCGCGGCACAGGGCTCCTCCCGGCCATTTTGGTTTGTTTGTGGATTTTTTTGTTTTGTGGGTTTTGGGGGGTTTTGGGGTTTTTTTGTTTGTTTGTTTTTTGTTTTTTTCCTGGCGTGTGTGCAGAAACTGCCTCGAGAAACTTGGAAGAACTATTCTTCCCACATCAATGTACACACAGGCCCTGGCAGGCTTACGACTCGGGCGTGACGTATCCAGGTACAAGGTATAAATCAGCAAAGAAAGGAATTCAAAATGCCTTTGGCACTCTTACCTTGCTCTGCCTTTTTATCATGTGTCAGAATGTTTTAATGCCATCATCCTCCGTAATTAAAGGCTGGCTGTGATATCCAAAGAAATTAAATTTTAATAATTAAAAACGTGTTGAGTCAGAAATTACACTCTCTCCATTGAATTTTAAACCAGTGATACAAATAAGGGATAGATTTCCCACAATTATTTTGGCACACAAGAATATCTCATTATAGTTTCAAACATGAGTCTACGAGGATATACAGAAACTCAAACCCCACTTCATAGAGGAATCTGACATCTCACTTTACCACAAGAATTAAAGTTTTTCCAGAGTCTTCTAGTTAAAGATTCAGGTGTAGTGAATATGACTTTTGAACATTTATGTTTGCTGATGTCTTGACTTGCAAATGTTCCTGTTAATACTTATTTTCTAAATGCAAACATTTCCTAAAAGTCTGAGAAGACAGCTATCTTCCCATTTTTCCATTCCCTCCTCCCCAGCCCAGCCCAGCCTCCTTAGTGGCACAGCAAAAATGAGAGAAAAGTAAGGAAAAAATAATATTTTAGTGTAGTGGAAAATTTCTTAACATTTTTACTTCCAATCTTTCCAAGAACTTGACCTATTTTAAGTGATATTTTGAAGAATCTTTTTACTTTTTGAAGTATTTGAAAAGTATTTAATTTCTCCTCTGAGTCTGTGATGCAGCAGAGCTCCAGGGGAGAAATTTCTTGCTATACTCCCGCTCCACGCAAGATGGCAGTACTGCTTTAACTTTCAGAGTAAGTTGTAGTTGGTGGGTCTCTGACTGATAAATTTGTGAGAATGTAATTTTCGTTCAAAGAAGGTTACCGAAGATACCATTCACCTCTGCCCACTTTGCCCCTGGCAGCCAAGCAAAGCATTTTGATCTGTCCAAATTTCTTCTCTTGAGCAGGAAGGTGTTTCAGAGTGCAGTTGACCTCTATACTGCAGCTCTGGTAATGCTCTATATTGCAGAAGTCTGGTTTCTGTGGAGAGGTTAATATGATGTGGCAGAAGATTTCAATAATACAAGAACAGAAAACGGGGAGTGGTGGGGCAGGAACTGTGGCTGATTGCTAGGGAAATGGGACTAATTTCTGAAGAAAGGATTTAGGATTTAAGGAGTGGCATAGATAATGGAGACTATTTTCAATCACGCATAAGAAGTCACTGTGGTTCATGCATGTGGAGGGGGGAAAGGTTTGAGCTGCACCAGACTGCAGATACTGGCGAGGAGCCCGTTTGCAACAGGGGCTCCAGCTCATGTCTCTCCTTGCTGATACATGTTTGCTGGTCCAGACGAGCTGAATTATATGATTTCACCGATATTGTCAATATTCATGGCATCACACTGGAAGACATTGCCTGTCCTGTTCCAGTTTCCAGTCTGCCAGTCTGATATTGAGACCATGGGAAAAAAATCAGACAGGATCACATATTGCATGGCACTGTTATATTGCTGGCATTTCTGAAGGCAGACAGTATTTCATTAGTTCAGAGAGCTATAGGTATTGCTGCCATTACAGAAGACCCATGTGCAATCATAAAGACATTTTGTAGTGATGCCAAGCTGGTAGCCATTAGCTAGGAGTCATTGTAAGATGTATTTTCTCCACAAAAAGTTGGTTCTAAAATAATTAGGTCTTGGAAATATTGGATGTGGTACTTAACAAAAAAACCCCTGATTAAACTAAGAATAGAAATAATTATAATTTGTGCCAATGCAGGTGTATATTGGAGAAGTTAAATATGACTTTTACAAGACAAGAAAGGAAAAGGAACATAGAAAGAGAACCAGAAGAAAAGGTTGAAAGCAAGCATTCTTCCTCTTAACTTTATATGTTGTGCACTTGGATGCATCAGTTTGAATTTTACCATAATGATTTGGGTATAAAACAATTCATTATCCCTTCAGTTTCTAATCCAGATTAAGAAGAAAGTGTATCATGCTAAAGATAGCCTGTACAATTAGTATCTGGAAAACAGATTACATCTCTATCAGCCTGCCCAATCGATTCTACTGAACTGGAAAGATTGTTGACAAAATTAAATTCCAAACTCTATCAACCAGAATGGTTAAATAGTTTGAAAGAAAGTAAGGATCAATGCCTTAAATTCATAGTATTTAGCAAGCCAATTTTCTTAGCATATTTACTGACTGTAAACACAAATGGAACTGTAAGGCATTTTTAACTCCATAATAATTACTTTTTTTAACTTGTGACAATAACATTTTTTAAATTTATTTTAGGAATTAATGTTCAGGAAAAAAAATCCAGATTTCTAATACATTATGTTAATGAAAAAAAAATTTATTGTATCCTTGATGATTTTTATGGCTTATTTTATTATGCAAATTCTGAAAATAGGAAATGTGTGAATATATTTAGGTACATGAATTTTGAAAGTTCAAGCACCTATACAGAGCAAAGATAAACCTTTAGCTTTGACGCAGCATTTTTTATTTGCTATAGGGGAAGACCCTAGGTTATCTAATCTTCTTAGTTAACCAAGACATTTATCATAAACTAGGAGCTTCCTCTTTGTTCCCAGAATCTTTTTGTAGTCATTTTTTGTTCTTTCTGGAAAGAAACTTCTCAGCCTGGTTGTGACTGGTTTGTCTGGTTTTGTAACTGTTTCATAACTTTATGTACACTACCTACCTATGTAAATTTGCCATTTACAAATGTCATGTTTATTGCTGTATCATTTGAAGCTTATTAAAATATGGTCTTATTCTGAGTTCTTTATTTTGGTTCCCACTTACCTTGAGGCCTCTGTGCTTCCCTGCACTTGTGGACATGGGTCTCTATTGGGCTGATAATTCCCTGTGAAAGGCCTGGGAGCAGCAGGGACAGCAGCTTGTCTCTAGGGGGGTGTGTGTGGGTAGTGTGTGCAGAGTTTGCATTGCATACCCTAACATTCCTTCTTTCTGAGGGGTTCATGTGTTTTATGGTTTGGAAGACTGTAACCCAATCAAACCAATCTTTGTCAAACGCCTGCACAGCAATGTGCTGTATTGATGACACAGTATAGGAACTGATAGTATTTACAACATAAAATTTACAGATAGCTGAGCCTAGTGATTTCAAGAAACAATGAGGAGAAGAACTGAGACAGACAGCCAGGCAATACTCATTTGCAATACTCAGTCACTGTGCATAACCAAGTGCATTGTCTTGAAGAGAATTATGTAACTTAGAACTCTGGGTGCTCCAGACACAGACAACCACCAGAGAGTCCTGATGACCCTCAGAGATCTTATATATGCATATATGCTAATAAGTACTGGAAATGTCATATCTGACAGGATATGTGACAGGAATGCGAGGAACAAAAAGTGAATAATGATATAATGTAAAATACAAGCTGTAGCTGAGATACCTCTGTGTCCACTTTGGTGAAAAGATTCCCAGGACACTCAGAGTGCTGTGACCCTGCAGTGCATTGTAATAATAAAGGAATGACTGCTTCAAAAAAAAAATAAAAATTGAGTCTTCCAAAAAAATTGAGTCTTAGAGATTTCTTTTAAGTGCCGCTTTTAGGCAACAATATCAAGAGAAAACCTGATGGTTTCCAAGTACGGCTTCCAGTAGCTTCTCAACCACCTGCTGGCTTAGGGCCCATAAAACCATTAACTACATATTGCAGGTGCCAGTACCTGATTCTTAGGGCATAGGCCATAGACACATTTGAGTGTCCTTCCTGATTCTTAGGGCATAGAAACCATAGGTGTTTGGGTGTCTTTCCTCTCTGTCAGTACACATCTCTGCCACCTGCATGCTGCCATGGGTTACAAATTTGTATCTGCTTTATATTACACCCTATAAATATACTCATTAATAAACTGTTCTCAAATTGGTTCCTTGGTTCTCTGGCAATATCCTGTGTAATATGTTAATTTCAGGGTTGTTTTCTTTTGGAAAAGTTATGGCAGAGTTCTTGTTAGGTTATGTTTCATAACGTAAGAAATATTATCACAGAAAAGTAACTCTATACTACACTGTATTCCCAGATTGTATCATCAGGTTATTAAATCGGAGTTTTATCCCCCAGCAGCACCTTTTAGTAGAAAGGATGAAAGCTATTTCAGTAACGTTGGATTGCTTTTTTTTGTCTCTGGAGAAGCAGAACATAGTTCCTAGACTTTATGGGTATCCTGGATTCTATGTAATTTCCAGACACATTTCCAGTCCTTGGACACAGTCATCTGTCACCTAAGTAACAAGCCTTCCGTCTGGGAAGTGAGGAATATGATTTCACCACGTTAAAAAAGAAAGAAAAAACAAAGGCACACACCCAGGTGCCTGAGAGATGAGTCCTGCCGCTCCCTCCCAGCACGTCTCTTCCGGACAAGCGAAGAGAACAAGCCGTGGGCGGGCCTCGGTGCTGCGTTTGGGTTTATTATCTATAGCCCTCGACACTCTGGAATGGACAAGTCGCTCGGATTTGTGTTCCGCACAGGCTGAAACGCTGGGACACGCGAGGTGGGAAGCACGGCGCCGAAGCTTTTCGGGACGACTTTCCGCGAAGGGCCGTAGCCGGGAAGAGTTCCCGGCGTAGCCACCTCAAGGAAGCCGCAGCTCGGGCTGCCGGAGAGGGCCAGGGCCGGGGCCGGGGTGTGACTTACGGCGCCCAGCCGGAGGCCGGTCCGAGGCGGGACCCGCGGGGAGGAGCCGGACCGCAGCTCAGCGGGGATGTGGGGCAGTAAGAGCCTCATACCAGTGGTGCACGAAGTGCATCCTACCGTGAGGCGACCACGAAGGCATTTGCTTTGATTGGCAATGCCCGGTGTCAGGCAGGACTGAGATAGGTGTCTGAGAAACTTGTTGCAGAACAGGTAAAAAAAGCCCTAAACCCAAACCCCACCAGCCATAATATAGAACTGTAAAAAGCGTTTGTGTTCATGTAGATAGATGTATGTGTGTATGTATATAGGAGTGTGTGTATAAGATAAAATTAAACAAACCAAAAAAACACCTGTCTTGGTCTTTTATTTGCTACTAAACACTTACATGGAAAAAGCAGCTCCATGACCTCAAGGTAAACAATGAAAAAGCAGAAACTAAATTCCTGACGTTGAAAGGTGGCTTCTGTAGGCTCACAGTATTTTATAAACGTGTTTCAGTTTCTCTTTGTTGCGTCTTCTTTTCCCCTGAGACAATATCACTAAGCCTATTTTTAAGCATAGAAAAAAATCAGTGGAAATTAACATTCATCGGTCTCACCTGTTGTGGAAATTCATCTCCTCAACCTCCTAAGATAGTTTCAGGTTGTTAGAGCCTAAATGTTACATTGAGCTATTTAATATGTCACTGTTTCCATGTTCGCCTCAGACATATAATGAAAAACCAGTTTTGTGTATTACGTGATTTTGCTTCCATGATACTCGCAGATACTGTGAGTGGGCTGTCAAGTGGAAAGAAGAAAACACTGAAAACTTCTAAGCGGTTATTTCACAGTATTTTAACTCTTCTGAGAATCTAAATCCTTTTTGAGATACACGAAGAGAATCTAAGTGAGCTTACACTGAAGCATATGTTTAAAGTTGTATTTTGTGCACCTGGTTCTCCCACTACAGTCCACAAGTTAATGTGAGTACATTCTTTGGCTTCTAATACACATTTTCTTTTCCTGTATTCTTGAATGACTTCTAAAACCAAAAAAATGAAAACGACAGTGCTCTCTATTTTTTTGCCAAGCTAGTGTATGCGTTTGCAAGGCAAGGGGCCTTCATTGTATTCAAATCTTGGAATATCTGTCCTTACCAGAGAAGAGTAGGCAATGCTCTTCCCATTGTTCCTAAATTATTCCTATTCCTATGATCTTTACAAATGTAAGTTGTGCAGAAATTTTTAGTTTTTGTTAGGAGCTGTTTGCCACTGCCTGAGAATATTGTAGGGATCCTGAGTTTGTGTAGATGGAGGACTTTTTACAACTGATGTACTAAAGACTGTTGTTGACACGTAGCTTTGATCAGACGACATGTTTCTTTAAATGCCTGTGGCATTTTATATACTAATTTTCCCATCATTGCTGTCACTAGTTACAGTGAATCACTGTTAGCAATATAGAATTTTCCCTAATGGGGAATTTTCCAATAATGGGGAAGTTTCTTAAGGAAGTAGGTGGAGTTAAATCAACATTTAAGTGCTCTCACATGATGTCTTTTGACAAATAGTTCTGTTTTTCCTGTCTTCTTCATTTAATTGTGAGGGAAACATACAGCAGAAATACTGAAGAACATTTTTGCACAGTGAATACATTTTGCTTTTATAAAACTATTTGTCATAGATGTTGGAAGCTGGCAAGAGGAGAGAAGGAGCATTGCAGTAGGTTCTGTAGGAAAAATCGCAAGCAGGTGCCTTCGGTAAGGAGCTTTGATTGACATCAATGTCTCAAGCTGCTTCAACCTACCCAGTCAGAGGATTCTTCTGCTCGGGGTGAAATGGGAAAAGGTTTTCTAATGGTTATTGCAGTGGTTTTGTTTTTTTCATGCACATCTGGATTTGACCCGGACCTACTTTTTTCTCTCTGGAAGTGAAAAACTGAGTACAGTAGCAGACTTTCTCAGTCTTGAGGGAATTTGTAAGTACTAGTCATACTTCTTTTGTGCGTTATAAGGTTTGTTTTCCACTACAGTGGGAAAAAGCACACTAATGAAAGTTCAGCAACCATAAAAGCTAACTTGTTGTCATCCATCTTCCAGGAGTTAATCAGAACATCTCTCCTGGAGTTCATGCCAGGATTTCTGACAAAAAGGTGGATATAAGTGACATACGTGGGTATGGGTAACGTAAGTGTAGTGCACATGCTGTTTGTTCCAAACAGTCTGCTGTTTTGATTAGTCTACTTCATTGTTTGCAGTATACAGTCTCTTCTTAAAAAAAAAATATAGAAAGTACTTTGGGTCTGGGTGTGCTAAAACTCTGGTCATTCCAAAATGGGGAGTGCACAACAATACCCATCAGTCTCAGTGACTTATTCTCCTGCAGGCTTTTCTCCACAATGAGTGTGATCATGGCACACCTGTGAGATTAGTATGCCTCTATCTTGTTTGAGAAGCTTTACTTTGGAGCTCAGTTGGTGGTTTAGACTGCTTGTTAGTCAAGCAATGGCATCATGATGGAATTCCAATGCATGCACACCACCAGAAACTCCTGGAGACTTATAAAACTATGAAGTGATTTGCTAGTGCTTTCATGGACATCACTTATGGCTTAATATTTGGTACTTAATCACATTAAGAAACCTAGGATTTATCAATTAATCGTATCTTTCACTATGAGAATCTTCTTGGTATTTTTCCTGCCCCTCTTAGCAGAACGTGCTTTTGTAATTGCTGATGTCTGCATAACAATGTGTCAGATTGACTCCCTTTCTCAGCTCCATATGTTTTGCCTTCTGCAAACGAGCTTTTGGGATGAGACAGTAGCGATCTGAGGAAAAGAAGTTTCTTGAATCAAAATCTTACGAGAAGTCTAATTAGCTGAAGCCACAACACTGTAAAGGCACGTGTCTTACGATTCTGGACAATATTGTTCCTTCATTATCATCTTAAAGTTAAAATTCAGAGAAAGGACAAATATCTTATAGAAAATGTTTATAATTTAGAGTCATGGTCCAGATGGAGTTTCATCCGTTAGACAATTGCAATACCCATCACACTTTCTAATTTCTTAAGCAAATTCTGAAACTAGAAAACAGTTGAAGCCAATCTTCCCTTATTTTTGAGGCCATCTGGGTCCCTAAAATTAGGACTTTATTTATATAAAATTCTACAGTTTTCTGTATTCATGAAAGATTCTCTTACAGTGAGTCTGAATTTTTCTTGACTGTAGTTTGAAAAATTATGGCAGTGCTGGATACTAGTATTGTTCTGACTTAAAGTATGCACTTACTGAAAGCAGTGGGTGTGTGAAAGTTAAGTGTATGAATTGACATTAATAAGCATTTTATAAGGTTAAAGTGTTGTGTAGGAGTATAAAACCTTTGTCAGTAAAGAGGGGAAAAACTTCTGACAGAAAACTGAAATAATTTACATGTTCAGAGGTAAAGCAGCAGAAATTCAAGAAGATAGATTCTGCTTGGAGGCTGACTGTTCTTTTCACTGTTTTTTGAAGGCACTATTGTGTAAATACATGTTAAGAGATTAATTATTGAATGAGTTGTTTTTACAATGTATGCAATTTTGTGACCCTTGTGTTAAGTACTGTGAGACCAAGGGAAAAAGCAGTGAGCATTCACATTATGTTAAAATAAAGCAGACAGGTGGGGAAGAACCAAGTTCCATTTTCTCTGCTGAATGCATATAGAAAATTCCTTCATTTTGCTCCTACGAGGAGCAACACTTCCAACCACTACAATTAGGGGGAAAATCGGGCATTTGTAAGTACTTATTTACTATTTGACAAGATAGTTATAAAACTTACATTTTTTCATAATGAAGGACAAATGTTTAAAGCAAATAAAATATTTTTCCTGGACCCATGCAGGAAGCTTTCTGCCTGATTATCTTTTGGGTGCAATTTTCTCCTAGACAATTTTGTCTAGAGGGGAATTCAGTGCCTTCTGCCCAGTAAAAAAACATTTTATAGTGCAAGTTAAAAAATGAGTAGGTTTTTATATTTGTCTATTGTTTTCTCATTTTAGGTTCCATCTACATCATGGAAAGGCCTTTGCTTTTGTATATATTTTTACTCTACTGGAATTTCCTAAATGGTAAGAAGCTGAGACATAAGTAAGCAATAGAACTGTTTAAATTCTATTCTTGTATAACAAGAACCGTTTAAATTCTGTTCTTGTATAAGAACAGAAATGTTCATTCTTCAGTTTTCCTTCAGGTACTAGCATTTGGGTTTTTTCCCTTAATGTTTTAAATAGAAAGGTCTTAGCAATTAAATCAAACTAGATATATGTGCTTTGATACCGGGCCAGGTTGAAATCCCTGTCAGTGATCCAGCACAGACACTATTTCAGTCAAGGCACCACTTGCATTACACAGAAAGTTTTATTGGCACTGTCACACCTGGAAATTGTTGTCTATTCTTTAGTGTTGTGTATAAGAACAAAAATATTTATATAAACAGAACATTCCCTTCCAAGGCACTAACAATAACTTGTTACCATGGCAGTGTTCTGAAAGCAGCAGCTGAGGGACTCTGCACACAGAGACAACTATTTTTAGTACAGCATAACACTGTGTGTGTGTACAAGGCAGATGTCTGCAGGTATAAGTAGCCCAGTTTGTCCCACACTTACATTAGGGCATACCAAAACATGTAGCTTTTCAGAACAGAGTAGAGACTTTGGTCCTTAAAATTTCCTATGGGTATGGTAAGACAGGACTTAAAAGATTGCACTTATTATTGGAAAATTAAGTTTTCTTCCAAATTTTATTTTGCAGCTTTATTCACTGTTGAAGCTCCTCAGTCACTCTACAGTGTGGAACATGGGAACAATGTAACCATGGAATGCACATTTCCAGTGAATGGAAAATTAAAGTTTAGAGATTTAAGTGTCAGCTGGGAAAAGAAAGATGAGTTAAAGAAACAGGTTTATGTACTTCTCAAAGGAGAGGAAGACTTTGAAAGTCAGCACAGTGACTTTAAGGGAAGAATAAAATTGTTGAAAGAGAATCTGAATTTAGGACAGTCCCTCCTTCAGATCACTGATGTGAAGCTTAGAGATGCAGGGTTTTACCGCTGTCTTATTGGCTATGGGGGAGCTGACTACAAGACAATCCACCTGGAAGTTAAGGGTGAGTATGCTACTACCAGAGGTTCAATTACTGTCTGATACTCTTAAAATATTTCAGACGAGACCCTGAAGTACATCTGGTTAGCAGTTAAAAAAACCTCTCCAGAGACAGGAGTTGCATGCTGGTGCTTGTGCAGCTATTTGACTTGGTGTTTCCATTTAGGTTGAATACATATTCTGTCCTTCATTTCCCCAATGAGGAATGGTGTTGCAAACCATTTAGACAGCACAAAGACCATAAAGCTAGTGCACTTGGCTAAACTACATCAATGTTGTAATAAATCCTGTACCTCCAGTTACAGACAGAATAGTGATATTTATTTTTCCTGTCAAGGATATTATTTGTAAAATCCAAGCTGAAACTTGATCCCAAGAGCTAGGGATAAAGAAAAGGTGTCTTATATTTAATACATGCTGT
>VYZS01102802.1:0-11063 GCA_013400695.1 Neodrepanis coruscans
TCAGGTTCCTCAGGCAATCATGAACCTAATATCTTAATGTGAGAAGCACTTTTCTCCCCTAGCTCCTGTCCTGCAGCCCATCCACTTAAGAGTGCAGGAAGAGAGACTGTCTTTGATGACTGAGGCAAAGAAGTTTTGAATACCTAAATTTTGTGCACAGCACCAGAACAGAAACATGCTTCACCTCAAAGGAGTAGTATTTTTTTTCCTTTAGCTATTAACAGGATAGAAAATTCAACCATTTGCATTATTGCTTGCTTGTGTTAAATGGACACTTGCTGATCTCTTGATTTCTAAATCAGAAAGACAATTTTAATAATTGTTGCATGCTTTCTTGAGAATGGTCATTGTTTTCCCTTTTAAGTCCCCTCTCCCAAGTGGCATTCAATCTTGTCTTGAAACTACTCACAAAGGGATAAATTGAAGGCATTTATCTCCACCTTTGTCCTGACATTTTCTGTATTTTTCTGTCCACTAACAGCCTTGTGTTCCAAGATGTTCCCTCTTCCAACTCAGTAAGCCTGTTGCTTAAATTTGAAGGGCCATTTTTATTCCTCTTAGATATTCTGACATGAATTGCAGCTCTTAAGATCTTTTTCCCCTCCACTGATGCCACTAATATTTACATTTCTCTGTCATACAGTGATGCAGTTTCTCTTTCTCTGAAGGACTATTGATAAATATATCTTCAGGTAATTGCTATTCCCAAGCATCATAGTTTATTTTTCAGCAAAAAAAAACAATTTCCAATTTTCTTAAAGACTACTCAAACACATTAGGGGAGGTGAAGGAAGGAAGCAGGAACAGTAACTTTTATGGCATTAGTTATCTAACTTACACTTTTCAACATTTAAGTTATGGGGGACAGACTGAATGAAGGTTAATCACTTCCTTTCCTCCACAATATAGCAAGAATTTAGTAAAAAAGACATTATTAATTCCAACGCACAGACATAAGAGCTGTGTAGCAAAATAAAAACAGGTGGAAAAAAGCAGCAAATCCTCACTCTGGAAAACAGAAGCCAAGATGCTACAGTCATTTCTCATACTCCTAAATTCTGCACTGTGGCAAAATAGAACTTACCCTGGGCTGAAATCTAACTGAAAGATTTAGACTTTTAAGTCTCTCAATCAAGAGGAGTATTTCTAATGAAGTCCAAATTATTCCTATTTCAGCCTACTCGGCAACAGGTGAGAGGCTCAGTGTGGATTTTACTGGATTGCTTTCTGGAGGACAAGTTGAAACAACAATCACAATTCATTCAAACTTTTAATCTCAAACCCAGGCCATTGCCACTCATGTAAAAACTCTCACCAGTGTGTACTTCTCTCAATTACTCATCCTTCAAATTAAAAAGCAAAGCCTCTAACTTGATATGTCATTTACAAAGCATCCTATAAAAGCAGGAGTTGTGCCTGTTAATGAAACAGGCACTTCTCTCCACAAGGCAACATTGAAATCTACAACCCAGTGGTGCTCTGTTCATGTTTTACTGTAGGGAGGGCAAATATAATCCAGGCATTTTCATGATTTAAAATTCAGGAGCATTTGCATGTTTTCTAAATTAGCTTCTCTGAGCTTTCCAAATTTTTAGTATGAGAAAAAAGAATCATGTTAATGGGAAAGCTTAGAGAAACCATGGCTTCACAACTTAGTTTAGAGTACCCTTTTCTAATACTTTAGTTTTCTTGGAAGCTTTCTGGTATTACTCCTTTTTACCTCCCAGTATCTTTCCCCAGGTGAAAGCATTTACTCCTTCATGGCACTGGCAACCTCCCTCAACACGCTGTTGCCTTTCCACATTCCCAGACATTTTAAGTCCTTTGCTACACTCATTCACCTGCTTCGAATTACCATCACCCTAGTGCATAAAACAGGGGGACAGACAACATCATCACAGCCGGCAGGCTTTTGAAACTAAGGGAATTCAGGCGACATGCATCCCAACACGCAGGTTCACCTTTGAGGTCCTGGGGAGAGAATAATACCGGGAGAGGCTTCATCCTAAGGGTTTCCACCGGCATGAAATCCAGCTGCAGCACAGCATCTCCTGAAATCTCGCTCTCCGCTTGTACCTAACTGAGGAAACGACTCGGGGCAGGGCTGCTATCTGACCGGGACACGACTTACTCCGCAAGCCCCGTCGCCATCACGGCAGGGGCTTGCGGAGCGGAGGGCTCGTGCGCGGGATGCGCGACTCGGTTTCCTCAGGGAAGGACGCCCGTCGGGGGTCCGCTCCCCTCCGCCCAAGAGATAAAGGCTGCCGGGGGTGGTGTCAGCGGCTGGCCAAGCAGCAGTAGCTACCAGGTGGAGGGAACTCCGCCGAGCCCCCGGCGGCACTCCGGGGCCGTGCATGTACTCACGGCTGCTGCGGGGCCGAGCGAGGAGGAAGACGAGAAGGAGGTAGAGGCAGGGCAGGTGTTCGCTCGCGGTCACTTGCTCCCCGTCCACCGGCTGCTTGAAACCGCCTGGGTCTCTCTTCCCCCGCCCTCTGTCACGGTTGAACCCCCCGTGCCCACTCGTGGGAGGGCGCAGAGTGGGGGGAGGGGGCCGCTCCCGCCTCAGCGCAGCTCACGGCGGCTCCGGGCAGCGACAGGGAGGGAGGAGGCAGAACGGCTCCCGGCCCCAGCCCGCCTTCTGTCTGCGGCTCCACTGAGGGGAAGGCGAGTGGTGCCCGTTGTCGTGGTCCTCCGCACTTCGCTGTCTGGAAAACTTCAGACTCTTACCGAGGAGCATCTGTCCCCTCCCCGAGGGGCGCTCCGGTGGAGGAAAGGGGGCCCGTGCACACGGGCCAGGATGGCGCGGACCCTGAGACCCGACGATATCAACCCTCGGACGGGGCTGGTGGTGGCTCTGGTCAGCGTCTTCCTGGTGTTCGGCTTCATGTTCACCGTGTCTGGCATCAAGGGAGAGACCCTGGGAGACATCCCGCTGCTGGCCATCGGGCCTGCCATCTGTCTGCCAGGCATCGCCGCCATTGCCCTCACCAGAAAGACCGACGGCTGCACCAAATGTCCCGAAAACATGCGCCCATGCTGTGAGGAAGTGAAGGATCGGGATGTCATGGAGCTGCTAAGGACCCCGTCAGACCTGGAGTCTGGCAAGGGGAGTTGTGACGAACTGGCTAAGAAAGCATACCAGAAGGACAGGAGGGTAGTGCGGGGTGAGGACACCGTGTTCATCTGCTCCACCGCCACCATGGGAGAGTGCAACAGCCTCATCAAAAAGGTGGAGCAGGAGGACATGCTGAAATACCTGGAGACCTGTTACCCAGAGGTACCGGGAGATGTGTTCGTGGGAGATGGTTCCAGATACAGTGCATTGGAAACGAAGAACTCTTCTCCCAGCAGGGACAGCACTGCTTGCCCTGACGTTGAAGACAACATTTTTGTGGCTCCTAAAGACAGTATCAGTGTCTGCTCTTACAAGGATAACAGCCCTTATGACAGATACTGTTGTTACATAAACACTACTGGAGTCAATTCAGACCAGGAGACCATAGTGTGAAAAATACATACTTTATATATATATGTATGTGTACAAAAAATGCAACTTCAACTTCTGGATAGGGGATAATATAGTTGACTGCACTGCATGAGACAATCCTGATACTATTTCAATTTAACATGGTATGTGACTGATACTCAAACCTTTTGTGCCTGAAATCCTTTTTCTGTAAGTAAACAAGCATGTTTAAAGGTTAAAGAAATTTTCATTTTGAAAAAAAAAAGTTTTTATTTAATTTCCTCTCTTTCCCTCCCTTTTGTTGTCCTGCTGCCTATTGTACCCAAGCCTGTGGTCACACTGGCAGGAGAGCAGCAGTGGCTGTCAGCTGAATCAAACTCAAGCTGTCTGTAAGAAAGACCGTGTTGATCTATGTCGGAATAAATCTTTGAAATGTTTCATTTTGGGAAGGATTGAGAGATAACAACATGTACTCCAATCGCAGGCTGAAGTTGGGGAATGTAGAAATTATTTGTCTCCCTTTTCCGTGGCAGAATTATATTTTCATCTGCATCAAGGAACTGATGTGCTGAACCCGTGGGCTCTTCTGAACATCTTCTAAGAAGTAGATAGGCTCAGGGGAGTTTTCAAAGGCTAATCAATCGTCAATAGCATGTAACAGATGTGTTAGCATAATTCTCCACTGGTACTGAGTTTCCTGGAATCTTTCTAACACTTTCAGATTTTATAAGCATGCTTGACAAGGAGATTACAAAATGATCATGACAGCAGTTCTTGCAGAGACTAGGAGCAGATATTGGTGGACTGAGGCCTTTAAAATATATTTCAGTACCTCAAAAGTCACTTAGAGAATAGACTTCTCAGGGTTGTGTGTAGAGTCGGATTTGACCCTTCTGAAAATGCCATTTTTTCATGTCTTTTCTAAATGCGAGATGTTTCTGCATTGGTGATGCGTTGTTACAGTCCACTCAGGGATCTCAAAGCCATGCTTTACTCGGGGGAGGGAACAGAGGACCTGACTGATATTTTTTTTCACAGCTTGTGGATACATAGCAAGAAAATATAAAGTGAGTAATGAGGATTAACCATTCAAAATCTGAGCCTGCAGTTTACATATAGAAACACAGTCTGTTCTGTCTGACAATAAATTGCATTTTCCATGCTGTGTATGAAAATCTTAGCTGGACTTTACTATGTAGGTAATACAGATCTGCTTAGCACAGTGTGCGGTGCTAAACAGCTGCTCTAAGGGTTAAGATTTTAAGTTGTTAAAGCACAGAGTAATTTGCTAGCATCTCACAAAGCCCCAGTTCCTCTAACTAAACTCTCACAACTTCAAAAAGTTTCTGTGTGATGCAAGTCCTAATAACTGTTCCAATTTAACTGTTTTCTGTCAATCATAAGTTGTACCAGACAAAAGGATTGAGTTGTTAGAGTAGGAAACAGGAAAAACAGACTTTCTCTTGTGGCAACCTGAGATGTTGCATAGAAAGTGGAAAGGAATTTTGCACTGAAATGTTTGAAGAGTGAATGTAAATTTTATGCATACACTTGTATATTTGTTTGTTTAGAAACTTACTACAAATTGTAACAATCAGTCTATGAAGAAGTTTCCAGAAGGAGGAAACACAATTTTTTACATTGGATAGTTCGGCTTCTTTTAGACAAGATGTTAACACTTTGGCCACACTTTGACATCAGTGTACTGTTAGGGTAAATTCAAAAAACACTAGCTAGTTTAAGTCAGGTAAAGCCTCTCAAGAGATGTTGGGCCAGTTTTGCTGCTCAGACTCACAGCAACAGTACTGTGGTAATAAGTAAACTCTGTACAGCCCCAGTTTTATCCACTTGGTAAAGGAATTCCACAAAGACAGACCTTCTCCCTTACACGTTCAACTCTCACTTCCATGTAAAAGCACACTGTTGTCAGCAGCTTGTCTCCTGCAGGCTTAGTCACTGCAGGACCCTATTCTGCAATGTACAGAGCAGGTCTTGGATGGCAGTGGGAAGGCTTATTTCACAACCTCTGAAGCCAACAGCTAAAATACTGCTGATGAACATGGTGAGGAATAGGGTCTTTTGCTTTCTTGTTCCATAGAGAGCAGGTGTCTTAGAGTGTGTGCCCATGGGTACTCAGCATCCCTGAAAATCAGACCCACCATTAGAAACCAGGCTACTAGGTAGCTGCATGCTGCCTTTGACAGGGTTGTGAGCAATCACTTGCCTTGCATAAGAGAGTGAAGCATCTGCCCACTGGGAACCTATATTTGTACAGTTCTGCAAATATATATATGGGAAGAGGTCAAATATTTCCATTTTGTCTAGGATTAGATGTTCTCTGTCAAAAGTTATATGGGGTTTTTCAGGACAAGACAACAAACTAGTGACAAATGGAATTGTAAATACCTACCTAAGATATAGACACACAGGTCCGAGTCAGGTGCTTTATTCCATTCTTAATGTAAAAACTACAGAATTTTTGTATTAAAGCAAAATTTAATGTTAAAAACTTCACACAATATAGAAAGATAGATAAAAAAATTATGGTTAGAATGTGCTATCTACAGGCAATGTCATCCCTACATTCATTTAGTGAAGGAAAGATTTCATAGCAAAATACAACTTTAGGTAATATTTCTAGGCTAATTGACCTTAGTCCACTAAAAATTTTTATTGAACATGTGAGAATCTGAAGTTAAAGAAATACATTGGTACTGCTTCTGAAATCTCTTTCTTTACGATTTTTCCTTTCTTTTCTGCTTAGTTAAAGAATGAAATGGAAATGGATTAATTTACCAATTTTAAAAATAAGAATTTGTTAATTTGAAAATGAGAGGGGTTTTAAGTATTGGGGATTTTTAGGTTGGTTGGTTGGTTGGTTTTTTTGTTTGTTTTAATCAAGTGGTCTTTTTTCTTACACTGTGGTTTGGCTATTAGAAATCTACTGCTTATTGATCAAAGACAGCATCATAGCAGCTTCAAGGTTTTTATGAAGATAACATGTCCAGGCCAGAGAGCTACTAGGACTTTGGTTTTGTTCAGCTTCTGTGGTCTCTTCTGATGGCCCTAGAACTTGTAGTACCAGAGCTGATTTTAGAACAAGCAGGAATAATCACGTTGCTTTTCAGAGGCAGCTTCAAGTCTGAATTTGGCTTCAGGATGCTACAGCTTGGGGTGTGATTCTAAGCCATGACCAGAGATAAGAGCTGCTTCTTTCTTTTCATGCTAGTTTAAAAAACCTCCAGGTCAAAATCCCAATTCTCAATGTTATCTTCCAAACAATGCATGCCATTGTAGGGGAGCGCTGGTTTTGGGATAAATGTCAATTGCCACATATTGCTTGATTATAAAGCATGGGTGGCAGGGCCTATATAGTGTTTGAAGTAAGACAGTGATTTGGACATTCAGAGAAGGTTATTAAATTTATAAATTTTTTTTTGGTATAGCATTTGTCATAGTGCTGCAGTGCAGTTTATCCTCTTTTAATAAACAATGTGATGCACAGATCAGCAGTACACAGGGAAATTTTGTGTTGCTTTGTTTAAATTTCTGTTATGACACATAGCATTTTTACAATTGTATAAGCTGATTGTTGCAAAGTCTTTAACAGACAGTTGGAAGTTTTAAATCAGTTTGTCCTCCTGAGCAGTAAACAATTGCTCATCCTTTCTGCCTGGAATGGAAGAAGGGAGAAGTGAGCACACTCAGAGTCTGTGTCTCTAGGACCAGTATCGTGTTCTTGATCTGCATTCTTCAGAAGTGTCCTGGTCTTCCACAGGCATTTCCTCCCTGTCTCATCCAAGCTCTCTGCAGTCCTACCCCCAGTAACTATTTATTATATTGTAATTAGCAGAGTAACACCTACTATGACCCCCTCTCAGCAATTCCACTGCTACCTCACAGACTGTTCTCAGAGTGACCTCCTGATTTTTCCAGGTAGCATTTGACACTACATCATCTGTCTGATATAAGGTGTTATGTTGAAACATCCAAATAAATTGTCAGTTCTTGCAGCACAGGCTTGGGATTTTGCAATGTGTTAGAGATGGGTGACTTAGTACACCAAGGCAACCTGATCTTCGTGATCTACTTATTCGTGATCTACTTATTTGCAAAGCACATTCAGCACATAGAATCTTGAAACTCAACATGTTACCAGTAAAGTGATATTGCTAGAGAATGCAGTTCTGGCATGGAGATTTTTGAGTCTTAAAAGCTTTCTGTCTAAGTTTCCGATACCAATTGTATAAAAACTTGTAGAAGAGTTTCCTAATATGCAGACTAGAGGTGTTTTCTTGACAGATTTTTATCACACAGCATGGGGCATCAGCTGCAAAGCAGCTCGTGCTGAGATGATTTCTACTCTGCAACCAGTTTCAACACACAAGCCCTACTGAGACTTCTGTTGGAGGATTTGTTACTTCTCTCGTGATGTAGGCCCCTTTTATGTCTGGAAACAACACAGAAAGTAGATCTAGAAGTGTCTTTTACTGCTCACTGGCATCAGTAAGCATTTTCATTTATTTATCAGTGCTAAAATTCCAGACTCTTTGTCTTTACCAGACAAGGTGATTCAGCTTTTGTTGCTATATGTTTTATTTTCTATATGGAACAGTTGCACAGATTAGCCTTGTGTCAGATACACACAAGTCTTTATGCATAATGTTTTTGCTTACTGCACCATGGATGACTGTATATGCATTATACATTTGCTTGTAAGAGCAGGTCACAGAATGCACAATACAGCAATATATTAATTTGAGATCTCCTCAGAAGTGTTTCCAACACCTCACCCAACTTTTCTGCCTCAAGCCTATTGTCATAATTTAAAATTCCTTCCATCCTTTAGGAGAAGATAATTTTTCTAAGAACAACTCTGTTGTGGCTCTTAAAGAACACACAATTCTTACAAAAGGGTTACAGCATCCCAGGTCTGTGTTTCAATATAGCCCTTGTGAAATCCTGGCAATTGAAAACTGAAATTTTCCATTGCTTTGCAATCAGTGTTTTCCCAAAACATTGGTAAAAACCTTGAAGCTTTGGTCAATTCTGAAAGATTCAGTTTTAGTATTTTTTTTCAGCTTAAAAGTGTCATTACTTAGGGAGTGAAAAAAGGTTAAACAATTTGAAAATCTGACTTTGTACTTTGTTGTAGTGACAGTAGAACGGAAAAAGAGGTATCATTCATGAAAGCAAAAAACACTGTGTTAAATTCTGGTCACAAAGGCAATATTCATTTAATATATCCTTCCATGTGTTAATCTTCTCTTTGGTAGCTTGCCCTGAAAAGGCTCCTCAGGTAGAGACAGAGGGTGTTTCTCTGCCTGAAGGCAAGATACAAGAGCTACAAAAAAACAATTAGTGTGTAGTAGAGATCTGATGCCAGGAATGTTGATTCATTTTCAGTCCTCATCAAACACATCACTGTATTTTACTATGAAATGCAGAAATCAGCAATTATGCAACATCATGAACATAAGGATGCTACTACATTAGCTTTGTGTTTGGCATTCACTGGCAGGAAGTAACTATTTTGTTGCTGTTGAAATCCAAGGCAAAATTCAAAGAAATGTAACAATAAAAATTAGATATGGAGCATCAGGGTCAAAGTCATAATGTATCATAGTGCAGTATGAAAACTGTTGAATCCAGTTTTTGGAATTTAATTCCAAAAAGGATGCATATGCACTTAAGACATAGCACAGCGTAAGGGTGAGGTACAGCTACAAGAAGATGGATTGCTGTCTGAACCAGAGGACAGTGGTTAGTATGCTATAAAACATTAAATAACATCATGCAGACTCATGGAAGATTTAAATCATTAGGGTTCCCACACAAAACAATTTCTATAAAACCCACTCTATCACATATCTGGTTGTTTTATATCTCTATATCAGAAAGTTCATTTAAACGAATTTTAAACGAGGAGGAAAGGAAATTTTACCATATTTTCTTTGGAGAGAACATTTTATTGCAAATTATTTTATCTTTGAATTCCAATTTAGAATGTATAAAAATGTACTATCCAATGTTTTATACTGACTAGCATGAAGTAGAGAAAAATTTGGAGAGGAATTAGGAGCACAGAGGACTCATTCACTGAAAAGCAGATGGTAGTCTGATGGAGAATAGTCAGAATAATCTTGTGTAGCCTTGTGCTTTTACTGGTCTAAAAGAACAGCCCCAGAAAGACACTTTAAAACCCCAAAGATTCTCACTGTCAATTTAGATGGAAGGGCTATAAGTCACTTTTAGAGGTCTGAATTGGGTGGGAGAGATGTTCTACATCCTGTAGAATCTCATGCTAGTCAGACATAGATCTTCAAGAGACCCTACATCCTTTGCCTGCACAGTCAGGCTTAACACTCCTACTATGCCCCTGCACTGTTGCAAAGAACACCTGATTTAATTTCACTTTTATTTGAATAAATTCATATCTTTGGTTTAACTAATTAGCTGTACAAAGAAGGAGATAACTCTTCTATTTACAAAACAAAACAAAAAAACCCAAAAAAACCCCAACTTTGTAATTGGAGACTCAGTTACACATATCAATAAAAACTAAAAGATGTTAATCTAGGGGATACTTCTCAGTGGCAAAACACTGTCTTTTTCCAATGCCAATGGTTTGAACAAAATCTAGACATTTTGCACTTGAAAATACATTAATGATTTTTTCTTGTTACTTGTTACAGTTTTTTAAAATATTGTGATTATTCAGTCTGTTCCTCAATATTCAAGTTGAAACAAGATAGTGAAGATTTATCAATCTAATTAAAGGCTTCTGTAAGTCAGCTTTTGTGTTGTGTGATTTTTTTTAAATGTTCTTGTCTGCATTTTCACTGCTACGTAGATGGAGCTACAATAAGCAATAATCATAATGCACAATCCTTCCATAAAATCACTGTATCATGAATATAGCATTACTATCCTCTGTGTTATTTTGCGTGACTGCAGACAGTGAATGGCACTGAGTGAAAAAATGAAGTGATCTATAGAGTACATATCAATTTCACTTCTTCAGCTCTATTATTGCAATTCTTTCCCATTTTCTGGAAGGAATATAATATTCAAGAAAAGAAGGAACACATCACCTATTTATCTGTATAGAGTGCCATTTTAGAAAAGAATGCTAGCAGGAGTCTATTGAGCACAATTTGAATACTACCGGAGGGTGGTGAAAGCTGTCAATCCAACAAGCTTGCTAATGGCCAATCGTCATTTATTTCCTTTTAGAATAATTTAAACTTACACAACACACATTTCAAAGCTTTTAATTCTATAAACAACATTAAAATAAAGCAAAAGAGTTAAAACTAAAGTATTGCTTTATGAGACATATGTGCTTTTAAATTTAATAAAAGACCCTATGATATGCACCTTTCTAATAAAGAAAAAATTCATTAAAAGAATAATTAGAATTTTTAATACATCATTAAGCATTATAAATAAGGAGACAGTTTCACAATTTCTAGATAGCATCTGGATGAAAGAAATGGTTGTATTAGAGAACACCTCTGGACTCCGGATAACTGAATGAAATAAAGTCCAGGTTTATTTTGCTAAGATTATGAAAAAGGTAACTGCAACATACCTG
>VYZS01102807.1:12010-28373 GCA_013400695.1 Neodrepanis coruscans
AGAACCACAGCAAAACAGGTTAGGTTAGTGTTGACTTAAAACTGCTACATATAAAGCTTTGGAAGGATGAAAAATTGTCATTTAAAAAAAATCTTAGAAAAATCTGTGATTTTTTTTTATTTTGGTCACAAATGAGACTGGCATTCATGAGGTTTCACATTTAATTACAAGGGAGATGAACTTTGTATTGTATCTTGTGCTGTTACAGGCCTTCAACTTAGATTTTACAAGTTTTTTTCTTTTTCCTTTTCTTGCTGTTTGCTTTTTCTTTTGATTTTGTTCTTTCTTGTATGTTAGAGAATTGCTTCTTTTGCTTTATTCTACAAAAAAAAAATCTATACTTTCATAATCTTAATTATAAAACGTAATTACTGAGAACAGGTAATTGTTATCTTGATGGATAATAGTTTTACTTTAGCAAAGAAATAATGTTGTTTGAGAGGGTTTTTTATAGTTTAGAAAATGGGAAAAATTTCTGTTGTCCTCTTAACTAGACTACATTATAATAGTGCCATTTCATTGCAGTTTTACTTTTGGAATAAAGAGTAATTAATAAAGATAAGAAAAAACCTCTTGCTTTGAGCTACAGCCAAGCTTCCATGTAAACATGTATTAATCACCTTTGATAATATAACAAATTGTTAATTTTTGTTAATTGTTCTTGTTAATTTTATTTCATCTGTGCAATGCTTTCCCCAATTTTTTCACTTGTAGATGGTCCTGTTCAGATGGTAGAGATGATCCAATTGAAGCATCTAAAGATAGTATATTTGTGAAAATACTACAAAAGCTATTGAAAGAAGGTAAAGTGTACTTAAATATAATTAAAGAGCTTCAAATTGTTTGGTTGTTTCAAAAGCTGCTTAAGATGAACGCTAATATTTAAGTTGTGTTAATAAATTCTCAGAGTAATGAAAATGGATTCCTGTAGACAATGAAAAGCACACAGAGCTAATTCTATCTCTGTAGAATGTTCAGGTAGACATGAGCAGATTTCTGGGTTATAATCTTAGTACCCTCAAATTATTTGCTCAGTCAGATTTTTAGCAGTTTCTTACAGTACAGTAAAGTAGGTCTTACGGAGTTAAATGGGTGTCTTCTGTAGGATACAGGATTAATAACTAATTTGTCTTCACTTGGAAGAGCTTAATCTATTTTAGCTAAAATGGTTTTTTGCTTTTGTTTTCACTTTCCAAAAACAACAACAACAACAAAGTGATACACTTCCCATTCCCTAGTTAAAGCTGACCATAGGAAGTTCTGGCCATAGAAATTGCAGTAAAGACTTGGATTTTAGGCTTAATTGTTAAATTACTGAGCTTTGTCTAGGTAAAAAAAGTAATATATTTTAGCTCAGTTTTACAGGCTACTTAAGCTTTATTGTATTTCTTGACATCAGTAGTAGGATTAGAGCTTCCCTATTCCAAAAGAGTAGTTTAACCAGGTGTTTACTTAAAAATTATCTTAACTTCTAATGAAAAGTACTTTTATTAATGTTGTAATAAATGGGTTTGTGTTGTAGGAGTTCAGTTAAGTGAATATTTACCTGAAGTGAAGGACTTGCTGCAAGCAAATGAACTGGGCAACTTGAAATACAATGCTTACTTCGAATTTGTCTTAAAAGCAAACTATGAACTCTACGTTCAGGGACAAGCATGATTCTCGCAGTTTTTTTAAATATTTTTTCTAAAGAACTGCTGAATTCCTGTGTACTTTTTTATGTTGTTTCTTTTTTTGCTAAAACTTTGTGGTAAAATCTATACGATCTATATTGGTCTTAAATATATAAACATTGATGCTTTAGGCAGGGGAGGCAGAGTTGTGTTTCCGGGCAAAATAAAGTTTTCATTTTCTGTGCCTTTCATAAGCTTGCTATTTTTGTTCTATATCCTCATTAATATGACTCCTGCCTGAGACTCAAAGGTACACAGGCACACAGGGTGAGATGTAGGACCCAGTGCAGAAGGTGGGGAAACTTCCGCTGTCACCGCTGGGGCTGTGATTTCAGTTCAGAGAAAATACTGAAAGCATTAATGCTGGGTGACTGCTTAGTTTACTGAAGAAACAGCTGGTTATTCTATTGGATAAATCCACTCTTTCTTTGTACAAGACTTTTTGCTGTAGAAACCAGCTAATTTCAGTTTTGTATTAAAGGTTACTGGCACAAAAAAGGATAAACTGGCTTGTCACTGGTTACTCAGCTTGCCTGTGACAGAAAGGAATAAAGCACAGTTCTCATTCAAAGTCGTCTGATCCAGTAAACATACCATTCTTTCAGTTCATATCTGTAAGATTAAAATTTCTGAAAGCATTTTAATATTTTGTCTGTTTAACTTTCATTCAGGCTATTTCTCGAATACATGTAAAAATGAGATTAGCAGCTCGTTACGCAGTCATTCACACCAAGTGCTTGTGCCTAGGCTGAGATGAAACCTAGAAAGCAGTTAGGAAAGTGTGGGAGTCCAACATGATCTTCCTTATTCCACACTTTGTTCTCTACTGATAGATGCTACTAATTTTCTTTTTCTTTTCTTTTACCCCACTGCCTCAGTTAGTTTCCTCTGACAGGGGAATAAAAAAAAAATCTATTTAACTTCTCGATTTCTGTTATTGCAATTGGCAGCAGATTTTAATCTTTAAGTAAAAATTACTGCAGTCTGATGTGTTGCACCTTTCTTTTGCATGTGGCTCAAGAGGCAGAGAGTGGCTGCAGAGGAACTTGCATGCCCTTATGTTTTACTTGTCTGGCTCCATGCCTGCTGCAACAACTTGATCCAACAGCTGAGAAGGTCAGAAGTTAAATTGGTTGAAGAGAATCCAGTTTCTAGTTTTAAAAGCACAGCTCCTCTTCTGTGGCTTCCCCTCCTCCCTGTACTAATACAGAAAGCTGGGCTGAAAGTCTGAACATGTTTGGAAGAATAGATTTATCTGGAGAGGTTCTAACTAATATGGGAAAGAAATGCACTAGCAGTCATCTTCTAAGATTGTTTTAGGCAGAGAACTTTGCTCTTCTGCAGTCTTGCATGGCTGAGAAATGTGAGTGTAACTCCCAGCTACAGCTTCAAAAGAGTGGGTCATTTAAAGCCTTCCACTTGTTCACTTAAATGTCACTTTGTTCACTTTGAAGGTGATTTCACGTTGATAAACTTAGCAGGAGTTTGTGAGAAAGAGAATAACCAAATAAATGGTTGCCACCCCTGCTGAAATATGTTCTTCTGAACTTTTACTAGACTTGCATATTTTTCTTGAAGAGGAATCTTTTTAATTGACTGTCTGCCATAAAACACTTTGGGGACATCTCATCTCTTCCCAAACTGTTCACCAGATACCTGTATTCTGTAAGGAGTGGCAGGGCAAGCCCTTTAAAACTTGCTCCAGAAGCAGGCGTTTCTCTTCATCCTTGGCTATCCATCTGTTACAAAGTGCCTGGCTTATCTGCTAGGATGGGTTTATTGTGGTTGGTGTAAAAGCATTCTCTTGGTTTTTTGGAAACACTGAGCCATGCAGACTTTTCAACTGTTATGTTCAACTGCTGGGTTGGGAGACATTTGGCATTTGTACAACGGCTTTCCTTCTGACTATTGCCAAAACAGAAGGCTACTTGCAATGAGTTTACTTAAATAAAACCTCATTAAAATAACTTCCATGTCTAAACCGATGTTTAATGTTCTTGTACGAGTAATGTTGAGCTAGTTCTCTGTTCTGTTGGGAAATTCAAAGAGGCTGGGATTCGGGGCTATCCCCCTTCTCTGCTTCGTTATGTAATGAGCTGTGCTGGTGCAGAACTTATGTCTCAGATTACTGCACTGGGAGGATGCCTTCATTTACCACTTCATATGGAAGGTCATGCCAGAGTTTCCAAGTGTAACAAAAACAAATAAACTTGGGCCAAAAAGAATGGCCTGAGGAGTATGGATATCTTAAATGAGTAAGTATATGTTTTTTCTTAAATAATTATTTTTCTCAGTAATGGAAAATACACACAGTACAGGATGTACACACTTGTATATTTTATTGTTGCTGGAGTAGCAGGGAAGTTTATCAGTTGTCATTTGTGATCAATTTCAGAAGCTAAGCGTAGTGAATAGTGGTTTTCTTTGTGCCCAGCTCTGTACTGGAAACACTCCAGTTATGTTCTGACTTGGGACAAAAAACACATTCATTTAGTGAGTCCAGATAAACATCAGATCTACCTGCAGAAAATGGTATTTTGCTCAGACCTGGGAGAATCTAACATTGCATTTTGGGCATTTTCCTGTAAACTAGACTGGGGTAGAGAGAAAATAATAAGGAACAGAAGGGATAGAATGGGTTTATGCTTGCATCATGTTTCATTGAAGGATTAAGAATGTTTATCTTTCAGCGAGGTTAGGGTTTCTGTTACTTGATTTTGGATTCAACACAGCTGACCGTATTTTGGAAACCACAGTGAAGCACTACAGTTCTGTAAATAGATTTGGTGGCTGCAATGCCTTTAAGTGCTCTCAGGCTTCCGATTTTTGTGCTGCCAGTTGTTGATGACAGAACTGAAAAATAATACAAGTTGAAGAACAGGATGAGAGAAGAGCACTCTTTATCCTCAGCATACTTAAATGCAATAACTTGACAGGAATTCGAAATCTATAGCAAAGGAAGTAGAGACCTGCCAGAGGTAAAGGGGAATGCTGCCAAACTGGAGGATGCAGAAGTTAAGTAGATGAGAAGAAATGCTGTCTGCTTCTGTGTTGAGCTGTCTGATGTGCCTTGCAGTGAGGGAAATCACCTGCAAAAATACATTCACTTGCAGGAGACTCCTCACAGCTTGAGTGCTTTTGGCTTATAATTCCTTCTTCTTCTCTCCTGACTCCCTAAATTTTAAAAGGATTTGCCTTTGTCCACTTGTGCATTCAGAGAAGATCTTAAAGGTTCATTTTTATCAACATAGTGTCCGGGCTACAAATCTGCTTGCATTACTGCCTCTTCTTTCCATCAGTCACCAATTTATCAAATCTTCCAAGTGTCCCACATAGAATCTCTGTGTAAATACCCATAGCTGAAGAAGATGAGTTGTTCTTTTTCACTTGCATAATACCTTCAGCTTTTCAGAGATGACTTGACGGTGAGACCACACTTCTTTTGGAAAGGGTGAGCCACAGTGATAGATGAAGGATTCCCGTGTTGCCTGGACGAGATCAGTAGCCAGCAATGGACACTTGTAATGGCACCAGCATTCACAGCTACGTCAGGCTTCTGGGGTCAGACCAGGATTAATGCTTTACCAGCTTCTCTTCAGGCATTTGTCTGACAGATGTTATCCCATGCATTTATTTTCCATTTTTAAATCACAGCAAAGAAACGATGCATGGCTTAATTTGGTGTGTAGAGCTGGTGCTTTTGCACAGGCTGTCGCCATGTACAGGAGTACTACCTGCAAACTGTGGATCTGCGCTGGCACTTGGACTTCTCTCCCATCTCCCTTTCTCTCTGTGGGCTCACCTGTAGCTACAGACAAAACCCATGAGGGACACGTTTCCCTTGGCAGCCCCAAGCCTTGACACGTGGTGGCCGCACAGCCGATGGCACCTCGCCTCCCGCTCCGCTGAGCCCCGCCGGGGCTGCCGGGCCGCCCCCACCTGCTTTGCCCTTAACGAGCCCGGTGGTGCCGGGGGATTTTTTCGGCCCCGGGCGCGGGCGGTGGCAGGGGGGGCCCGGCAGACGCGCCTTATACGGCCGGGCCCGGCTCACCTGGGCCGGGGCCAGGAGCGCCTTCTTTGGGCACCGCCGGGCCGGGGCCGCGCCGGGCCCGACGGCCAAATATGGGGACGGCCGGGGCCGCATTCCTGGGGGCTGGTCGCGGCCGCCGCCCGCCGCGATAAAAGGCTCTGCGGCGGCCGCGGCATCCACGAGTGACCCGGCGAGGAGCGGGAGCCTCTCTCTGCCCGACACGCGGAGCCCGCAGCCAGCCCAGGTAAGCCCCGGCCCCGCCGCCCCTGCTCGCGGCTGCCGCCCGGCCGTGAGACTCAGCCCCTGCGCTCCTGTGCCCCCGCAGACGCAGCCGACACCATGTGCGACGAGGACGAGACTACCGCGCTCGTGTGCGACAACGGCTCCGGCCTGGTGAAGGCCGGCTTCGCCGGGGATGATGCCCCCAGAGCCGTGTTCCCTTCCATCGTGGGCCGCCCCCGCCACCAGGTACGGCGCAATCCCCCCCCGAGCTTCCCTGCAAGCCTTGCTGCAGCCGTGATTGTGGATCCCTGCTGCCTCTCAGCCCTCCCCATCCTCCTGTCCTGCTGGGGAGCCCTGTGCTGTTGCCCGTGGAGAAGTTGCTGAACCCTCGCTTTCCACCTCTGCAGGGCGTCATGGTGGGTATGGGTCAGAAGGACTCCTACGTAGGAGATGAAGCCCAGAGCAAGAGAGGTATCCTGACCCTGAAGTACCCTATTGAACATGGCATCATCACAAACTGGGATGACATGGAGAAGATCTGGCACCACACCTTCTACAATGAGCTGCGTGTCGCCCCAGAGGAGCACCCCACCCTGCTCACTGAGGCTCCCCTTAACCCCAAAGCCAACCGTGAAAAGATGACCCAAATCATGTTTGAGACCTTCAACGTCCCTGCCATGTATGTGGCCATCCAGGCTGTGCTGTCCCTGTATGCCTCTGGCCGTACCACTGGTGAGTACAAAGTCCCACTGGCCGCTCTTCCCTAAGGAGGAACATCCAAGACTGGTCCCCTACAGCTGACAAGTGCTCTGCCCTCCAGGACAGGACCCTTTGTGAGCTGCATTTCTCAAGTGGCTACTTCTTGTTTCCCCAGGTATCGTGCTGGACTCCGGTGATGGTGTGACACACAATGTCCCCATCTATGAAGGGTATGCCCTGCCCCATGCCATCATGCGCTTGGATCTGGCTGGTCGGGATCTCACTGACTACCTGATGAAGATCCTGACTGAACGCGGCTACTCCTTTGTCACCACAGGTAAGCACTATTCCCTCTTCCAAAAAGTTCCCCCTCTCTTCCAACCATTGCACCTTCAGGGATATTGCACCCTCTCACTCCAAGCCCCGCAAGTGCTCTTTGTTGGGAGTTAATGTCTGATTGGGGGTCTGGAATCTCAGCAGGCCTATGGAGGTAGTGCATGTGTACCCTGTTCCTTCTGCAATCACTGATGCCTTTTCTTCCCCCTAACAGCTGAACGTGAGATTGTCCGTGACATCAAGGAGAAGCTGTGCTATGTGGCACTGGACTTTGAGAATGAGATGGCCACTGCTGCCTCTTCCTCTTCCCTTGAAAAGAGCTACGAGCTGCCTGATGGGCAGGTCATCACCATTGGCAATGAGCGTTTCCGATGCCCAGAGACCCTCTTCCAGCCTTCCTTCATTGGTGTGTGGGCCCCCCCTTCCTCACTTCCCCCCCTGACAGCTTTTCCTTCTCTCCTGAGTTATAGAGCTCTTGCTTTGCACTGAACTTGTGCCTGCTTGTTTCCCCCTCCCTACCTCCAGGTATGGAGTCTGCAGGGATCCATGAGACCACCTACAACAGCATCATGAAGTGCGACATTGATATCAGGAAGGACCTGTATGCCAACAACGTCATGTCTGGTGGTACCACTATGTACCCAGGTATTGCTGACCGCATGCAAAAGGAGATCACAGCCCTGGCCCCCAGCACAATGAAGATCAAGGTAAGGCCAGAGCATAAAGAACCCGAGCACGGGAACAGTCTTCTTTTGCTGTGCACACAGTGCTCGTGGCTGTGCACACCACTGTTCCTGCCGTCTGCAGCAGTGACCTGTTTAATGATCTCAGCTCTCTTGGCTTTTTCCAGATCATTGCCCCACCTGAGCGTAAGTACTCTGTCTGGATCGGTGGCTCTATCCTGGCTTCCCTGTCCACCTTCCAGCAGATGTGGATCACAAAGCAGGAATACGATGAAGCTGGCCCATCCATTGTCCACCGTAAATGCTTCTAAACATGTTTACATGATCACTTTGCCAACCACGCTCAGGATGACAAACTTCTAGGTTGCAGGCTGCGACGGGCCTGCAACAGCCATGTAACTTTCTATTTTGTAACAATTTCTGGTTACTGTTGCTGCAAAGCTCCAGGTGACACAGTGTATGTAAAGTGTACATAAATTAATTTATTTTATCTCGTTTTGTTTGTTTTTAAAACCAATGCCCTGTGGAAGGAAACAAAAAACTTCAAGAAGCATTAAATCATCAGTCATTCTGTCACATCCCTAATGCGTTTTTTTGTCATCATTTGCTTGGGTTCTTCCATCACTTGTTGACGTAGCATGAGGTCAGTGGGTGGTGGGGCTGGATCTGGACATCCCCAGACAGAAGTGAGACTGAGGAGGGGACAGGACCCTAGTCAGAAGAGCCAGCCCCCTGTGGCTTGCTTGGGATGCAGGCTGCTTAGCAGCACTGAGAGCAGTCCGTGCTGCTGCAAGGTGGGTGCCCTGACACTCTGCAACTTGCTCCTCCCAGACTCGGGGGGAAAGGGTTACCTGGGACCTTGGCTTGCAAAAGATTTCATTTGGCTCAGCCTGCCAAAAAAGTAGCCCTGGCATGCTCCCAAGAAAGGCAAGGCTGGGGCTGAGGGCAGGTGGCCGGGTGCAGGTTAAATAAAGAGCTTTCCACTCCACTTATGGGAAACCCACCTGCCATCATGTTGTCCCTGGGGGGCTGAGGGCAGCCAGGGCCACTTCCTCACCCTGCCTGACATGCCTGCCCTTGCCAGTGGTCATGCATAAGGGGCTGTCTGTGAAGGGACCAACCCCTTCTATGCGCCCCCACCCCTCCCCCCACCCCTTCCAGGGATCAGATCCTTTACTGAGGAATTTCCTGGGAGCCCAAAGGAAAATCCCAGGGGCTTCCTCTTGCCAAAGACATTTGCTGGCCGTGTTTGCCAATGAGGCAGAGCAGGGTGGAAGGAAGGAAAGCTGCCACTGCCCGTCTCATTTCTCTGAGGCTCTGGGGTCCCGCTTTGCTTCCAGTATTCACACATATACACACCCCATGTGCTTTGCTCCCTCAAGGAGCTACCATAAGGTCCTGCCAGACTTGGCACTTCTCCTTACATCAGTGCATATGTGCAGAAGCCATCAGCCTTTGGAGGACAAGGCCTTGGCACTAAAGCAATGCTTGAATATTGGGGGGTTCCTTTGCTGTGGGAGACAGCAATGCTGGGAAGAAAAAAAGTGATTTGCACATAAACTTCCAGTCCAGTGAAGTTTTTTGCTATGCTGTGGCTTTGCATTTGGTTTGCATTTTGGCTGGTTTTACCTGCGTTGAAGTGAGACACATACATGAGCAAACTTTTGTTAGCCCTATCTCAAAGTAAAAGACTGGGAGCAGCTGTCCTGGTCCTTCCTTGGTATCTGGGAGCAGAGAGTACCCCAGGGCATCCCTAAAGCTCCTTGCTTGAGATCCCTCTCTGAGTGTCACAGGTTGGACTTGAAAGCAGTTGCTTCTCAAAAAACAAACACAAACTTTTTACTTGCCATTTATGTAAGATGGCATATGTAGTGGCATATACTTCATCTTTCAGCTCCATGCTGAAAGATTGGGATTTTGGGAGATGCTTAATTAACTCCAGTGTTGGGATTTGGGGAGATGCTTAACTAATGTTAAATCCTTAGTACTTGAACCCTGATCTCAGGTTCAGGTGTGGCTTAAGTTGTGTTACAAGATGGGTTTTAAGACTTGCTTCTGTTGTTTGATTAAAAGCCTTGTTTAGAAGCACAGGTAAAAGTTAACTCAGAAGAGTAGCCTCATGGATTAGCACTTGCAGACTCCACATTTTCACCAGCAAAACTAATTTAGGGTCCTATACCCATGACAGAAGGGGCTGATTTTTTGGCATGAAGGAAAGTGATGTTGAGCTAGTCACTCTTCTTCAGCCTGGTCAAAATCAATGGAAGCAAGAGATGCTTGCTCCTTCTGAATGAAGGCCTATATTTTGCTGTGCCAAACTTGGGTTTAGGAAACCCCATGAATACAGCTGTGGTCAGAGAGCAGTCCTTCAGTAGCAAGGGCATTGCACAGGCACTGCCTTGCACAGGGAGGCTGATGCTGCCATTGTCATCCCACTGTCTGCTGTCTCTAACAGCAGCATTTTGTCTTGTACTAACCGACAGCAATAGGTATGCTTAATATCCTCAGTGCCACTTTCATCCTGTTGAATGCTCAACAGTACATTTTTCCAGCTGAAAAAAATTGACTGGTTTGTTGCTTTTTTTTGCTTAATCGATGAATGAAGATACATTGAATCTCAAGCCTATCAAACAAAGCCAGTTCACATTTCAATTTCAAATTAAAACACATTCTTTATTTTTAAATCAGTCGTTTATTTGGGCATGGGATTTTTCTTGTGATTTTCAACAATTGAAAACACAGAGTGTTTGGAAACAGGTGACTTGGATTTTCATATGGCTCACCAGCCCCATTGTTGGGAAAGTGTTTTGGAAAATTTTGCTTATGCACTCTGAACCAGGTTTGGTTCTTTGTTGTTTGGTTCTTTGTTCTGCAATTCTCAATAATTTCATTACCCTCCCTGCACCTGTAAAAGCACTGTTGGCATTAGGCAAAAGATCACCAGGACCAGCATCCTCCGTTTTTAGAGAGGCAAAGGAATAAACAGGACCTTAGAGGAGTAAAGGGGGATAACAGGAAAGATACGGGAAGGATATTGTGGCAGGCAGGGAGGCAGAATGGCTCTTGCCTGCACCAACAGCACCCTCTATGAATGCAGCTCACTTCTTGCTCCACAGCTGGCTGGACCTGGGACTGGACTACTGCAGGACAATCCTCTGTAGCTTAGCTCCACAGTTGTACTCAGAGGACAATGCAAGAAACTGTCTTGGAAATACCAAATGTCTCCAACATATGGAAAATCTGGAGAAAGAAAGAGTCCTTGGGAAGACAAAAGTTATGTTTAGATGAGCTTGGTAGGCACAGTCATGGCTGTGTTTTGACATAAACTTCCCCAGGCTCTGCAGATGCCAGGGCCACTAACGCAATTATCTAAGAAACTAAGGAACACTGTGGAAAACTGGGAAAACTGTGTTCTAAGGGAAAGTCTTGAGGGAGTCTCTGAGCAAAAGAACAAAGGAAATAATGGAGAAGGTGAGGGCACTGGAGAGTCTTCCTAATTTCATTTTGATACAGATTTTGTTAACATGAAAATCTGCATTGCACGAGAGCAAAATGCGACCCAGGATGGGCTGCCTCCCACAAAAGTCACATTTCTGTCCCTTGTTTAGGAAATGGAACTGGCACCCCAAAACTCTTCTCCTCTTGGGCTCCAAAACTGCATAACAAAGAAGCACTTTGACCTGCAGTATTTATTAAGCTTGGCTCTGCTGAGAGGACCTGAACATACCCTCTGATATCAGTGCAGCCCCACAGCATACTCAGTTGATTGTGAATCTCCTGTGGGCATTTGGCCAGTAATATTTATTCAATGAGATTTACTAAAAGGACAAAATTGATAATCGTTACTTTTCACAGAAAACTCCTCAACAACAAATTCTATGGCAATCTTTATTTCTTGAAGTGAAGCATTAAAACAAAGCCCTTCAAAGCTCCAAATACTTCTTTTATAGGAAATTTTTGTGCTGTTGCTAATTCACTAGTCTACAAAAAAACCCAAAAAACCCCACCTGAATAAAGCATTGCCTGTTAGGTCTTATTTGTTTATTTGTTTACTTTTGAACCAAACAGGCATTTTTCTATTAAAAAAAAATTAAAACAGGGCTATTCAGTTGTATAGATTTTCATGGTGCATCTCCTAGGGTTGTAAAATGGAGCACATGAGTGTGACTGTAACCTATTGATCAGCTGATGGACAACTTCAGGCAGTGCTGGTGTACAGGGATCTCCCATGGAACAGATGTCAGTCAAGGTGGGCAACTTCAGCAACAGGACCATTTGAAGGATTCTGCAGTTTTGCACTTCTTCCAGGAACTTCTGGCAACTTTAGGAATCCTCTTCAGACCCTCATGGCCGTAAGAGATTGTGAAGGGATAAAAAGGTTCCAGCTTCAGGCTTTTGGAATTAGTGGTATTTGCAGATGCTAAAAGCTTTGGTTTTGGTATGTTCAGGATCAGAAAAAATAAAGGAGATTCTGAGTTCTATGCAGCAGTGAGAGCTGGAGCACTGCTGGTTCCCACCAGGCACGTGTGTTGTGTGTAATGGAGATGAGCAGAAGTTACAGAAACTTTTTATTGCCCTGAGTGTCTCTTTCTTCTCCGCTTCCCTCAACCTTGAAAGTACACTCTCCTGTGCAGAACTGGAGAGAGAACTGCAGCAACGGGCAAGCCTCCAGCACTGTGGTGACCCTGGGCAGCTTATCCTCTGTGCTTGCAGGGATCACAGCCAAACCCTCTCTTGTCTAGGCTGCTCAAGGCTGTGCTCTGAAACTAAAGCGTGTGGCTTGGAAGCAGTTCTGGCTGTTGATGTTCAGGGAGTGCCATAGGCAGCCCGGGAATGAGCCTCTGTGTAACCCCACCTCGCGGAGCCGCATATATATAGATCCCTGGAAGCAGTTTTCTTCCTTGACACAAGGCTTCCACCCATAACACCCTCCAAACAAACACTCTCTGCCCCACTGTGACCTCTCTGCTTGGCTTCCAGCAGCTTCTCTCTTTTCCAGGGAAAACAAGGCTTTAAAGTTGAGAAATCTCACTGCTGGAGGGAGAAGGGAGAGGATCACCTTATAGAAGGGCTGTCATATGTACACAGAGATGAGTAGCCCAAAGTGAACACTAACAGGTGTCGGCCCTTGACCCTACATCACAAAAACACGAGGACCTGAGTTTTAATTGCAAAGGAGGTTGTGCATTATAGCTCTTCTGGCTAGGTTGTCCTCTTTGACCAAAGCACAGGTACTGTGAGTAGGGCTTTATGTACAGGTATGTAAGGAGACCTTTGTACAGATGCAGCTCTGTCCTTTTCCTAGAGGAAGAGCTGCCCTGGTGCCTGGAACATGCGGGCAGGGACAAGGGTGCTGCCACAGGCAACTCTGTGGTGTTCATAGGAGAATAACACTTCACCTCACACTGTTTCCTCAAATCTGATAGACACAGACTTCATCTAATCCATTTGAGTGTAGATTAAAGTCAGTTTACTTTGCCATTAATGGTGGCCAGTGCAGAGCTCAGGTTGCTGGTGTTGTGTTGGGTAGGTCAGCACTGGGAAGGGGACACCTAGAGAGTGGAGAAAGGGCTGTTTGCCAGAGTGGTGCAAGAACCACAACACTGCCAGCCATGCTGAGGGAGCAGACAATGACACAACTAGTTCTGCTCTTCCCAAACCTCCCTGCTGCTGCAGGGAGAAGGCTACCTGCAGAGGGAAAGATGGGAGAACATGCAAACAGGAGACTTGAGGCAGATCAACCCAAAAGAAGACAACAAGGTTTCCCTGTATCTGCTTCTGTAAGGCTTTTTAATTCCCTTTAGCAACAATAATCACAAAAAATAGTTAAAAGAAATAGAGTCATAAGACTCTAAACTGGTTTGAGTTTGCTAGCATTGAACAATGCTGTCACTGGGCTATCTGCCTGCAGAGCACAGCCAAAGGACACAGTGGAGAGCTCTGCCTGCTCTGTGGAAAAACAGATGAGATCCAGATGCTAAGGCTGTCCACTTTCTTGCCACAAGTTTTTTATAGTGGGGTGTGGGGACTGAGGTACTGTTCAAAAGGCTGTAGAATAGGACATTTCCTCCATAAGGATTTCTTGTCCTGGAAACTCTTAGCCACACCACTCCCCACCAAAAAAATCAACAGAGAGTTACCAGAATGCCCTAACCCAAGTAATTTCAAAGTAGTGATGGTGTTATTCCTACCTAACCTCAGCAGCACTGCTGTAGGTAACAGGCCATGTTTCTGTCACTGCAGGATCTGAGCATTTATATTAGGAGGTTGGTTTCCTTTCTCTTTTCTTCTATTCCAGACTAAGTCCATCATAGTTTTCCTCCGTGACCATGAGCAAGTCAACATTCGTGGCTTTGTTTGTTGCCAGCAAAGTGGCTTTTCTATTTTTCATCTCAAAGGAAGATAAAGAGGAATAGCTAATGTTCATGAAGGGTTTTGAGATGTTGTCATAGAAGGAGTTTGGGGAATATGAAATACTTGTGATCCTAAATTTAGCTCTGAAAGTCATACAGCCCAGTTTCCTGGCACAAATACCAGACAAAGTCTTGAAATCTGAATGTTTTCTGATTGTGGCCACAAGCTAGAGGCTGCAGTAGCCACTAGCAGTGCCAGGAATCTACAGCTATGCCTTCAGTGAGTCCTTTGCCTTGCTGAGATCTCAGACCTCTCACTGGTCTTACCAGCAACCCAAAACATCAGCAGTTTCTGTTCTTGCTCTGAGTGTGATGCCTCCATATATGCCCTGAAAGAGCCCTGTGGGATAAGGTTATTCTTCAAACCAATAAAAGTGGCAAATTTAGGAGAATTAGTGTTCAAACCAGTCAGCTCAGTGAGAATATGAGAACTCTCTCTTGGGAAAAATGTTTTAGGAGAAACATGGCAATCAGTTTTAGTCTTTCTACTCTGAGATTTATTCCCTCTTTCTTTAATTTTTGTTAGCCCACTGAAGGCAGCCCACCCTGGCTGAGAATGGAAGGTAAGGAGTTATGATACCCCTATGTAATGGTTTTAATGCAAGACAGGTTAATAAAGAAATTGGTTCTGCTTAGACAGCAGAATATGACATTAAGTGGAACTTGGAGCTAAATTTCAAAGTCAACTTAAAGGTGTAATTAAATCCTTGGGGAGCTTAGCCTCTGCTGACACCTTGCTTTATTTTTTTTTAGTGACTGCTGCACATATTCCCCTGTGAAGACACAACTGTTTGACAGAAAAGTTGATGTAACTCATTACACAATCTTGGTAAGAATCCAGAAACCAGGTGTAGCTCTGTCCAAACTGGAGGTACTTTGTTTCTTCACCAGCTGCAGCAGGACTGGGGCAGCCCAAAGAGTGCACCTGCTGAATGTGCATCATTGTTTAAAAATAAGAAGGGGAGAGAAAAGAATAACATGGAAAATATTGCAAGGTCAGCAGATGGCAGGAGAAGGGCTCATGCCTAGGCAGGGGGGCTTGGGCGAGGGCAGGACAAATACTGTGATGGAGGCATAGCCACGTAAGGAGAAGGCGTCTGGGATGTTCAGCAGCACAGGAGTAATGGAGAAGGCTGTAGTGACATTACACTCAGTATTAATCTGTACTATTTGTGCAGGTTAGACTGGGTCTATTTTCACATTGCAGCAAAGTTTCAGCCCACGTATCCAGTCTCAGATACCCTCTGTTGCAATGCAAACGTGCTGGAGTTTATTCATGCAAACAATCCTCACTGAAGCCCATGAGAGGACAGCAGATTTGGTCAGTGTTTAAGTGCTTGCATGATCAGGTCGCAGATTAAGAAACAAAGCTATGGCAATAAAAGCAATCACATGAGGAAGCAGAAGAGAGGAAGAGGGAATAATTAATTTTGTTGCTCTAAGTCCAGAACCTGGCATGGTTTGAAGCCATGAAATGATCAGCAGGAAAAAAAAATTAGACAAATAGTTGTTTCCTGAAATTTATAAGATGTATGCATTTAATCAATTGTAGAGATTTTATTTCTCCTTTCATAATTCACATCTATTTTTCTCTGTTTTCTATGGAGGAATCAGTCTGAATTAAGGATCAGTTGAGTAAATGAGGATATGTAAGAAAACTGAAAAGCAGTAAGAATCAAGTCTGGACCATGTGTATTCTGCAGGAGTATTAATATTGACAAATAAGATGCATGGGTGGGGAAAAATTATTTAAAGAGAAAATATTTTATGACATAATCATCATCCCATTGACTTTATGCTGGAAAAGAGTTCTAAGTTGCAGAGCTGAAAGTGAGGGCAGGCTCAAGCTCCAAGGAGGTATTTTCCTTTCTGACCCTAGTTTATCTCTGACAAGCACAGTGGTAAGTGGTGTCTGAGTAGATGGGGAGAAAGTAACATGAATATACTGACCATGTATGGGAAGGGTGTTTTTGTAAGGTAAGTGTAACTGTAAGGAGGGTTTGGTATTGCTAAATGAATATTTAAAGCAAATGTCTGATAAGTTCTTCACTGGCAGTTTGACTTGTGAGTCATGTTGCACAGTCCCCAACCATGCCCGTCTCTATTTATAAAGTCATGCCTTGCTATATCTGACTTGCTAAATAAGCCTTCCAAATTGTGGAGGGGATTCTACTGGCATATTATGGGAACCAGGGAATAATTTACAAGAATAAGGGAAGCTAGAAAGGACATGACAAATCGCTGCATGCTGGCTGCCTTCTGAAGAGTGGAGCAAACATGCTGTTTGGCTTTTTCACCATGAAAAAA
>VYZS01102812.1:1163-11741 GCA_013400695.1 Neodrepanis coruscans
AGTTAAAGGAAAACTTTTAATGCTATTCCTTAGAACTCATCGGTTCAGGAGCTTACTCAGAAACACCAGATAAGACTGAACCCAAAGTTCAACATTTTGTATCAGACCTAAGGCTTTTCTCTATCCCATGCTTAGATGTACTTATCTACTAGCAAGATGACCAGAAGTTCCACATTAAAACCCCATAAAATTCTCCCCCTGTTAAATAACTTGGTCTGATACAGCAACATGCTTTGTAAAGAGAGTTCAGAATCCTGATTCTTCTTTCTGTACAACCTAATAAAAACATCTATTTTTTTTCCTACATAACTTTGTAAATTCTCACCAATCTAACATCTATTTACCTCCATCCTCTGACTAACTTTATTTATCAAGGGTTTACTGATTCAGGGTTTTTTTAGTGTCAAAATGGAACAGAAGAAACAAGCACACCTGTCAATCAATATTTCCATGGTTTAATTTATCTTCCAGCCTTACGTTTCATCCACAACAGCCAGTTCTATTTCATTATTTACTGTTATTCTATAAACTTAAGAAAAATTTCTAACGTACAACAATATGTTAGACACAAATGAGCATGAGGAAGCTTAGAATTGAAATTTGTCTATCCATTTTTGTTGACATCGAAGAGTTCAATATTCTTTCAGAAAATAAGTTTGTCAACATGGAACATTCTAACTACATGCTTCAGATTGCAAAATAAAACAAATAGAGAGCTATCACAGCATGATGCTAAAATGTGTCCATCACATTGGTTTGCCTAACCAGAGAACAGGAGTTATGGAGAATATGCTCTCTCAAGAAGCAGGTATTTGTACAAAATACATGTAACTTAAGACTTCTAAATAATCCTTGGAAATTCATCACCAATGAACTGACATGTTCTACATATATATTATGATGTAAGTCCACTGCATATTAAATATGTTATGTACTTGAAGGAGGGGAAGTTTATTACACAGCTTATAATAATTTGTCCCATCATAAAAGCAGATGCTGCTTTAATGGAAACTGCATAAAAACATTCAGAGAAGCAACTACCCAGTCCAGGAGCTGCTGATTTACTAAGTCAATGTAGTGGCAACAGAAGGTACTAGGCAGCTTGAAGGGTCAGGACTTAATGCCTTGTGTTCATAAAAAAGGTCTTTCACTTAAAAAAAAACAAACAAAACAAAACCACAAAATATTTGACAAATAATTAATTCAGCTTTATGACACTTCTGTGCAGTACAAAAATCTGATTGCAACGTTCAGGATTTTTTGTAAAGCCCTAAATCTCGGAGCTTTGAGGAATTTTATATGAAATTCTTTTTGAGCTCTTGAAAGTTCATTAATTGCTAGCCTTAACACTAGAATCAAAAAGAATGAAATGTGATCCAGCTGTAGCTGGATTATAAATCCAGATGGGTGTTGTATTCATAAGACAAAGGAGAAGAGGGGAAAAAGCTTTTCAATCAAAGGAAGAAAGAGGAGCTGAGACAAATTTATATACTGTTCAATACAGTACATTATTAATATGACTTTTCTTAACAGGTCTTCTTAGGTACAGATTTTGATTTTGACTTTTAACTGCAATATAGAATGTCAACATCCCACATTTCAAACTCATTCTGAATTTTTCCTCTTTTAGAAGCTCTTGGCTGTACAAAGCAGGCCCTGGAAGTAAAGGTGTGCTGATTCAGCAGTAACTCTACCAGCTCTATACCTAAGAATGACGATAGGTCACCTCAGTAGATTATCTCCCACAGTGACTATCAGTGGATGCATAAGGAAGTGTTAAAGACAGCTATATACCATATATATTTCACCAGTCTCCCATCTTACATACAGCTCGGGAACTTTAGGCAAAAGTGGTATCATTGTGCTTAACACAGCAGTGGATGGATCTTTCTCCTGCAGATTTATCTAAATGTGCTAACACCACAGGTCAGTCACCAACATCTCTAATTTTCCACACCAAAGAGATATACAGTTTATATACATCTCTGTGCTAGGAAGTACCCAACTCAGAACTCCTAGCCAGGATAGAATACAGTTTACTATTGAGCTACACGTGTGTAGACGCAATGTACCTGCTTAAAAATAGGACTTACAAGAGCTGCTACTGTCTGTAGGGCCACAGCACCGTGTAATATGCCAAAATAGTACATGCACAGAAAGGCAGGGTTCAGCCACAAAAAAAAACCCCCACACAACTGGCTTTAACAGCAACCACACTGACGGCACTGAAAAGATGAAAACCGATAATTTGTCCAGGTCTCTCTTGATCACCTCATCCTTTTCTCTTTCCTTTGGGGCACTCTGATCTATTTTTTTGGGGAATTAAGGTGGAATCAGCGCAGCTTCACACAGCAGAAAAACAGATACTTCATCAGCTTTGATGGCAAACTTAATGCTGAAAGAGCTCTTAAACTTCTTTTGTTTTTGACTATAGCACAGATCCCCCGGCACACAGCAAACTGCTGAAGAAGAACTACATTCTTCCAGGAACTTCTGCCTTCATTTGCAGTGCCTGTGCCCAGCATGACTGGTACATGATGTGTACTTGCCATTTTTCTTCCTTGCAATACACGAAGCCAAACATTTAACCAATTGATCTGTCAAGATAAGATAAATTTTTAACAATTAAGCATCTGCTCAACAACTGAGCCTTGTTTACAAACTGAGATCTTCATCTTTTCTGACATTCATTCTTCTTTTTGATGAAATAAAAAGTGTAATACCAAACATACTTCATACCCTTCCTTTCTAAAAGCTATGAGCAATGTTTAAACAGCCAACGAGTAGGTGAGAAGGAAGGGGAGGAATAACTACATGACAAGCTTGTAAGAAGAAACCGAGAAATCTGACTTGACACACAAGTTGCAGCAGGTGACACGTGATTTACTGATGATAAGAAACGGCCACCTAGTACTTTCTACACCGTCAGTAATAACACCATACTGGAAATACCTTGTCTCTGGGGAATTGGACTGCCTGATAAAACTATTCTCATGAACAGATGTCTTATTTACTGAACTAATTCTTTTGTGATGACCTTAATCAATAATACCAGAAGCAAGGTGTGTGATGCTCATGCATTCTTCTGAATTTTAAAAACCTTTTAACCTCTCCTTACCCTACCAAACACATCAGCCTGTGCTGTCAAATTTCATCAGCAAACTTTAAAGCGAGTTAATGTTATGAGAACTCTATTGCAACATCAGTTTCCTTCTGCTAGGATACACTCACCCTCCAGCCCCGGCGTTTGGTCTATTGCTGAGTAAAACAGGGTGATGAAACTATTATTGCTGAATTCTGCATGATTCATTGTTGGTAATAACCACCTCCAAATGCAGAATTCAAATTTACATTCTCATAATCAAAGGTCAGAAAAAGAAAGCAAGAATGGGCCATTATTCATAGCAGTTAAAACTGTACATTTACACTAGAATCTGTACCTAATTCTTAGATGAACTGTGACTACACCTGTAAAAAATGTGAGATACATATATATACATACAGAACCACAGATTCATAGCTTCTTGTATAAATCCTGGTACATTTTCCTGAAACAAAAGCTTTTTTATGTAATATTGATTCCCTAACACACAATTCTACAAATATTTAATCTCCTATGTATCTCCTTCTTTTGTAGAAGAACGAGTGACAACAGACTGGCTCCTCAGCATGGGAACACCTTCTGCCAGCATTCAATGTTGCAAGAGAGGCCAATCCAGCCACTGCTGCCCTTCCAAAGGAATGTATATAAACAAAGCAACTAAAAAAAAAATTATTTATCTAAAACACCAAGTTTAAGACTTACCTGTGCACTATAATAGCCAAATTATTATAATCTGAAACATATAAAACATTATGACCATGGAGATAAAAGAGGACTCAGTGTAACACTAATGTAAAATACTCCTGCCTACAATCACTCAGCATTTGGCATAACTAAGCCTCCTTCAAACCATCAAACAGAAGGCAAAATCTCATCAGTAGAATGGATATCCAAAAAGGTCATCAGCATGACAGCATGAAAGACTGGTTGCTTGATTCTCCACATATGTCTTTGAGACAAGCAGATCAATAAGAAGAATAAGACTTCCTTTACAGAGTATCAATATAAGCTAAACTGTGAAGCAGATATGCATTGTATCGGTCTTTAGGCTATTTTATTCTCAGTAATCACAGCCTTCATGTCCAGTAACTAATTGTTGAACCAATCACTACATCAGAATAGGGCACCTTGGCATTTTTCCCTTTGGAATTTTTATTACTTTTAATAAGAATGGTGAATTCTTTATAATCATCAAATAAAAAGACTTCAGCTTTAACTTAGAGCAAGAACACTCTGGCTACCAGAAGCTTGGCATGAGGAACAAAAATAAAAGGACTCTTACTGCCCTTTTAAAAATCAGAAGTAGTACCTTATCAGCATAAAGAAAGTATTATTTAAATAACTTTCATGTGCCATTTTCACAACACTATTTTTATTAAGTCATTGAGAATAAACATCTATTTTCACTTACTAGTCTTTTTTCCCAATTAGAATCAGACTGAATCTGTGTACAATAGCAATTTCATTTCTTCTCACTTACTTGCATCTTAATTAAAATCAGTCTATGCTGACTTTCATTTTTATAATATATCTGCCTGTTTCACATCACAGCACCTTCATGACCCCTAGGGAGTCATTAGCCTTTAATATTTTACTTTGAACTTGTTAAGTTACTGGAACCATCAAAGATTTTTCTTCTTCCTTGGTAAATGCTTTTTTATCCCTCTCAAAATACAGTGTGTGTGAAAACACATAACTGAGAACTATGCTTCCCTTAAACAACATATGTTCATTTAAAAAAAATAAATTTGTTGACTTTCAATTTATTACAAGTATTAGTTTATGACTCATAAACTTTATTATTGAGTATATAAATGATACTTAAAGGCCTTTTACCCTGAGCTTTTAAGACAGGAAAAGGTTTTGATTTTCAGTTAAAAAAAAAAAGGTCATCAATAACTTGTGATTTTAGAAGACTTTAAATAAGCCTTCTACATAGGTATCTGAGCTTGCAAAAACAGGGGGTTTGGGGGAGAAGCAGCTATCTTTTATTAGAGCAACAGACACAGCTGAAAAGTAAAAATACCCGAATAAAACACACAAGCCCTTCTCCAGGCCTGTAGCAGAAGGCTTGCTTACATGTTTCAACTCCATCACCTGGTCTAATGAGAGGTATTACTGAAAATGCTTACAGCACAGGAAAAAGCATCAATTCAGATGGGAAGCAGGAAGGTACTGAAATATCCCTTCAGCTTAACACCTGCAAATTTGTCTTTGGAGCTCACAGAAAAAAACCAAAAAACTAGGTACACTGGCACACACATTTACATATTTGCCTTGGGTCTGGGTCTTCATCCAAATTCTGGCAGTGTTACCACTCTCACAGACAGGCTCAGATTCCAGCAAAGGTTTTGGCACAGTCTGAGTCCTGCTGTCAGAGGAAGCCTGATTATACACTATCATTTAGCAGACTTGTATTTTCATTCACCTTTAGTGTGGACTGTTACCTGACAGATAGCCCAAGCTATCTAACCTATCCACCTGTTACAGGGAGGATATCTGATATAAGACTTTTCAAGCAGAACTGAAGTTTTAAAGGCAGTTGGGATTCACAGCCACTTTGTACTACCTTTGGATGGCACAGCTGCATGAAGGTCAAGATGTCCAATGCTTAGGAATACCACTGCATAGCTAGGAAACGTCCTGGATTTGTTGCTTCTTTGAGAAGCAGGGCAGGTACACCCACTCAAGCTTCTATTTACATTCCAGAAAGTCGAGTCTCAAGTTCATCAATCGTGTACAATCGGTATTTGGCTACTGGGTGGAGGAAAGTGGAAGTAGCTGGTGATGAAGTGTGAGAGGTGAATTGTTTGCCAGGAAAAAGTTGAAAAGTTTCAATGACAAAAAAAAAAAAAAAGGTTTTAAAAATGAAAGATCAGAATGAGTGAGAATAAAGGTCAATCCTAAGATGGGGAACAGCAAGGAATTGTTTATTTTAAGGAGATTGCAGCATAGAGGAAAGCACAGAAACAAGCACAGTTCTCTTCAGAGGATGGGAGAAAAAGAAAAGAGGCTGCTTTTGCTTAAATCAGCACTCCATCAAGGGAGAAGAACAAAATTTAGAGGTTTTCAAGGAATACAGCCAACAGTTCACCTGGGCATGTGTTAAAGAAGAGATTACAGGAAAGTAAAGTGGAATTCCTAGGGGAAGTAATTATAATTTTAGCTTTTCATATGGTGCGCAGATTTACACAAGGTCCAAAGTAGAATACTTAATTGCTTATCATGCCTACCTTCTTCCCCTAGCATATTATACTTCTTTCTCCACCAGACACCTTCAGACATGACTGTTGGTAGTCAGTGCAGCTTAAGTTCTGTTACCAAAAGCAGAGAGCTATATATGAAGTAATACAATACAAATACCCATGGCTCTCCTGTAGATTTTGTTACCAGTGAGTGAAAAAAATCCTTCGTAGGTTTATCTAAGATGGGGTCTGTGAGAAGTACCTAATACTATTGAACCTATAATCAGCAGCCTCACAGTGATTGTCAAAATGAGTACATAGACCAGACTTGGGCTCTGAAGGAGGGACTGGTTGTCCAGCTGTGAAGTCAAAAGAGCACCAGACTCCTACGTACCAACACTTGCCTTGACAGCTGAAGTCATAGCTCTCCATGCATGTTAGCTCCCCATCTGCACAAGAGCTACACATAACCACCCTGTCATCCCACTGTGCTAGTAGTGCTTATAAATGACCACTCCAGAATAGAACTAAATTCTGATCTTTAATATGGACAGAAGTTCAAGTGAAGACTACAAATCCCACTTGCACACCTACAGAAACATAAGTAGGCAAGCAGAATATCTACACCATAAAATCCTTGGGCAGCTTCCCCACATTAAATATATTTGAATTGTTTAAGTTTTTTCTTGTTGACATGAATTGGCAGGTATTGAAGCGTAAATATTACATCACAAATGATCACTTGTACTAACACATTCTCAGGTTTTGGCAGTCAGCATTCACAGACTTCCTCTCTCCTCAGGATTAGTCTGACTACATTGTTCCTACAACACATCTGTGCTCACCTGTAAAGAAACAGTAGAGATAGCCACTGGCTAAGGAAGAAAAAGTATCTGTATTTTAAGAAAGGTGGATCGGAGATAGAAGAAATTACTCCTTTTAAAAAGTGTAAGAAAATTCCCATCTGCCACTCAACTCGAATTTCCACTAATAGCACTCAGACAATAAAACTTTTTATTCCTTTTAAGACAGATTCTAGCTAGTCCTTGCCTTTCTATACAGGCAACAGAAGCTGACCAAGTGCTTGATGAAACTAGAAGCAATCTGGGGGTTCTTTGCATTAGATTGTCTTCAGATAAGCCAGAATTTGGCTTTCAACCAATTCAACTTGCACTCATGCATACACAGGGCACCTATTAAACCCAGAAGATCTTAAAACACACACCTATAACTTCTCAAGTACCGTGTCCTAGTACTCAAACCTAACCACATATTTGGATGTTACAGACACTAATTTAAGCACAGAAACAAGGCATATCTTCTGTTGCTACCTCAAAAAACAACAGCAAACTCTAACAGCATCTCAAACTTGAATTGTTTATATGGTCTCCAGATGAACAGGTTTATTACTTGCCAGAATGTTTGCATATGAACATGTTTGTTTGTTGGGGTTTTTTTTAAGACTTTTTTGCTAAAGCTAAGAATACATTTGCAAATATGGCAATCATTTCTACATTATTTCAAGATCTGAAAGGATTATATGAGCTATGCTTTAATTTGGCTTCAGAAGTTCCTTATGATATGGACAAGACCTGAAGTGCTCTTAAACACAACATATTACACAGTTTGATCAAGACCAAGCATCAAGTTAGTGGTAGAGCTCAGTTCTATAGCATGGTTTTCTGCTATCAACCTCAAATTTCACTTCCTTTTTCTATTAGCAGAATATACTGCGGTAGTATAACCTTCCCTCTTCTGTGGAATAGAAATAACTATACTATTTGGAAATCTTCACATTGGCAAGTCAAACATACATATAAACTCTACCAAATTAAATTTTAAAGCAAGACTGTTTGGTTAGGTCATGTAAACAGTGTGCTGTAAGACTTGCTGTGTTCTGAGAACTGAAACCACAGACAGCCAAAATACAGCTGCACACAGTCAGATATGGCATGTCTGCTAATATTGGGAACTTTATCATGCAGTAGAAAATTTTAACAAAACCAAAATCCACTCCAGGGTCATAAGTTATAAAAGCCAAGGGTACCCAGTTATTTTATTATTCGTACTATTTTGGCATCTAAGAACGCCAAGCATGGGCCAAGGCTCAGCTGTGCTCATCCTTGCAAAAACACAAAACAAAAAATAAACAATAAATTGTTGCAGGCCATAGCTAAGGGTACTGTCAAGTGTTAAACCTCCTAACTTTTAATGATGTACACCTAAAGCCCAGTGCTCAGTTCCTTGGCTAGATATTATGTTGATGCTAGATTTACCTGTGGAGCAGGAGGCCACCAGGAGTTGGTTACCTTCAACTGCTCAGACCAAAGTTGTGCCTGAACTCCCACTCTTCCCTTCAGTTCAGGCATTTAAACTAAGACTGCAAGACAGACACATCTGTCAATTCAAGAGACAGATCCTGGAGCCTATATTCAGCAAAGCCAGAGGGGATTCAAAGGTATGCACTCAGCATCCTTCCTCAGACACTGGAAAAGTGTGCAAGAAAGACCTTGAGATTCATGGAGCAAGAAGGCTACATATTTGCTCCAAGCTGTGGACACCGTTCGGCAGCTTAATGGTTAAAGCACGAAGAACAGAATACGAGGTTCCAGTGCGAGGTTCTGGTTTTATCACATAACTTAGATGTAAAAGTATACAAATAACGCATAAAATAGAATCACATTGCCCAAATGAGTACCTTAACTAACAAGCTACAAAGTTGGCTTGACTCCTGCTTGTTTTCATTCTGGTTTTGCAACTCTTGCATTGTGAACGTGAACACAAGGCAGAATTTCTCATGCCAATTTCTTTCAGGTGCTTTCTAGTTAAGGCAATCAGAGCTCGCAGTGTTTGTGTTCTTTATTAAAAGTGTTGGAATAAATATTTATTTTTCAGGACCTACTTCTTTCTTTGCATCTGGCTATAAGTGTCGAAGGCTGGAACAGTGACTTAGAATATATTGTGCTAGTTACATACACCATCTTTAAAAAACCATAGCTGCTCAGTACCTTTTAAATTTATTTATATTTTTCTAAAGTCGTATTGATAGTCAAAGGAGCTTGTCTGCTTTTCACAGCACATATTGCTATGTTTAAGAAGCCCTCTTATAAATTCTCAGTCTGGCACCTCAAATAAAACACTGAGTCACAAGTCTCTTGAACCCTAAAGTTGTTCATGCTTCTATTTACTTCTTCAGCCCACTAAAATGCCAGGATGTTACTACCAGCCAGTTTCTCACAACTTAAATATTAACTGCTCAGGAACTAAGCAGCAGGCAGTGCTACTGTTGTATTACCGCTTTCAATTTCAGGTTGCCTCGCTAACAAATGCACAGTAACTTTTCTGCCTTCCTGCAGCTCGGCAGCGGAACCAGCCCTGCCCGCCAGTGGGGCAGAGAGCACCGCACCGCTTCCCACCCCAGCACCCCCAAAACCCAGAGCAGGCAAAATCTCCTCACACCCGCGGCACAGCCCGCCACCTGGAGCATTTTTTAACCCTACCGGCAGTTTAATTGTTCCCAGTCTTGTAGAAGTACTCAAAACATGAGATGTGCCATGACGCCCACCAAGGGGCACGTCTGACACCCTCCGCCCGCCCTCGAGCACCGCGACGCGCTGGGGCGCGAGATACGGGCCGGTCCCGCCTCGCGGGGACCACGGCAAAGGATGCTTGTTAGCAGGGTGAGTGGGTCTCTGAATACCCTCGTCCACCCAAATCCCGAGGCGGGAGCTCCCGGTAACATGCCGGGTGCGGAGGTTCGGGGGTGGCGGAGCGCCCCACTTCCCGAGCCGGGAGAGATGCTGTTCACCCAGCAAGGGAGGCGAGCGCGAGGCTCCCCGCTCCTTCGCCCCACACAAAGACACAGCAGGGCGGCGGGGAGACAAGCCGGGCCCCGCCGCGCCTCCCCTGTCCCGGCTTCCCCCCTCGGCGCCGCCTGAGGTCCAACCGACCAGGGCAGGGGTATCGCCACCCCTCGAGGGAGCGCTCGCCCGGGGCTCGGGGAGGGCAGAAGCGGTTGCCGCGGAGCCGGGAGCGCTCGGGGCGGGCGGGACGGCGAGACGTGCTGCAGACAGGTAGCTCCCTGCTAAAATGGTGGGAGTGGAGAAATGCGGCGCTCGCCGGAGAAACTTACCGGAGGAAACCGACGAGCCGGACAAACTCGAGTTACTGGATGCAGCCATGGTCCCTCCTCCGAGCCCTTTAGCTGCGAGCCCCGCGTCGGCCCCCGCTGCTGTCCGGCCGCCGCTGCCGCCTGCCCATCGCAAAGTGCCGGAGCCGCGCCGCGCTGAG
>VYZS01102812.1:11813-24594 GCA_013400695.1 Neodrepanis coruscans
CGGCAGCCCCGCCGAGCGGCGGCCAAGCTCTTTCCCGGAGCTCGTTCCTGGCACGGGGCTGGCGGCGAGCGCGGCTCCTGCCATGTGCCGGCGCCCGTCCCGGCGGGGCGGCAGAGCCTGTTGAGCGCCTCGACCCGGCGCCCCCCTCGGCGGTGCCGCAGTGTGCCCCCCGCCCTGCCGGCGCTCTCCCCGTCACCCTTTGTCCGCCTCCTTCTCCCGCGGGCTGCCCTCTGTCCCCGTGGCTCTCCCCCTTCTGCCGGGCACGCTCCGATTCTCACTTTTTCCCTTTTTATTTTATTTTTTCCCTGCTTCCTGGTATCTGTTTTCCTAAACCCCAAACAATCAAAACAGGCCGACACCAACACCGGGTTTTCCCTGCCAGGTGCACAGCCGGTGCTGCGGCGTCCCAGCCTGGCCACAATTAAGCTCTGTCCCTTCTCGTCTCCCGCAGCGCTCCCGCTCCCGGCGGCTCTGGGGGCACACAGGGGCGGCTGCCAGCCATCCGCAGGGGGATGGTGTGTATGTGGCCGGCCAGCCTGGGCCACTGCCCTGTGTCTTAGTGTGCAAGTGGGAAAGAGTCTGAAGAACCAAGAGAGCACGCTTTGGAGGCTTCCTCCTGTTGACTGCCCTTCTCGTTCCCTTTGCAGTGCTTTATTGCCAGACAAAGCTTCCACCTCAGTTTATAAAACGAGAGTGGGAAGACTACAGGAAGGTGGGCAGCCGGGGAGCATGGCACAGTCTCGTTGGCACGGGATCAGTAAAAAGCCAACAGCCTGTTTGCCATGACGCTGATTTATGAAAACCTTCTATGTTTCGTAACAGTCCGTAATACTAAGTTACTTTGGGAGCGAGGAAGCGCATTAAAGTTTCTTTGGCAATCTAAGCCTTACCCACCCAGCTACACCGCGTCTCAGACGAGTATTCAAACCTTGCTTGCGCGCTCTGTAACCCTCGCCCAACCGCTTCCCTTTTCTCCTGGAGCCAAAATACAGCCCGGGCTCCCTGGACACTGCACTCGATTTTCCTCGGAAAAACAGGTCCCGGGACCCCCTCTAGCGGCGGAGACACCGGCGGCAGCTGGGAGCCGGGTCCCGCACCCCCTGCGGGCTTACTGCCGGGGCGTTGGGAGTGCTGAGGGCAGCTCGCTTTTCCAGGTTTTATTTTGTAATGACGGCTTGCTCTGTGTGAGGAGGAACGAGCTTTAAACCAGGCTCTAGCACTAACCCCTATTAATCTGTGAATTGCCACGTACAGACATAAAAACAGGACAGGCGTGTCACTGGATTTTGATCTTTGGCCAAATGTTGAATGATGAGGACAAAACGAGAAAGGCAGATGGGTGATAAAACCAAGTTAATAGCTGGGATATAGGAAAATACTGTAATGATGCAGTAAACATTAAGATTGTACTAGTAACTTGTTTACTTGCAGTGTACATGATGTTTCCAATAGTTGAATATTATTTTTTTGTCTCCTATGTGGTCATTTTTCTGCTCCTTCTGCTATATTTTTCTTTCTAGTATTTGCTTTCATTTAGTCCCTTATATTTCCATTTTCCCCTCTATAACACAATGCTGTCTTGCCATCATATCTCTTCAGCAACTTTTGGAAATTTGTCTCATATGATCAGAAAAATATTCAGGTGCTAATAACAGTGGCAAAATCTGCAGGGAAAGGGACAAGTAACATAAAAGAGAGAAAAGCTGTTCACTCTGCTAAAACTTTGCAGAAATTATTTTCATAATTAATATTAAATTTTCTCTCCAGCCATAAATCTGCATAAATCAATAGAGGAATTTCTTCAAAGAATGACTACTCCAGGTATTTCAATAATTGCAAATGGAGTATTTTCTGTCCAGAGGTGAGTCTGTATATGTCTGGTCAGGTCATGTGTGTGTGTACATTTGAAGAACAGACTTGATAATCTTGGTATGAGATTATCAAATTATTATATATCAAATGATTATATATCAAACCAGGTATGAGGTTGTATAACCTCAATTTCTACAACACTGAAAGGTAAATTAATAAATTTAAGTGAAATGTACTGTAGATTAAAAGAAACTCTTTCACATTTCAAGACGGGATGGCCTCTTTCTTGTTAGAAGCAGAGAACATAAAAGCCATGAAATTAGAGGGGAAATTACTAGATCAAAGGGGAAGCAAATTTAAAGGACACAAAAGTAGCCTTGTTATGTGTAAAAAGTGCAAAGTAAAGACAATGCAATATAATCTCAGTTCTATTTTGGATTGTGTCCTAGTCCAATTTGTGCAGAGCACAGAATTACCCATTACTAGTGGTAGAAATACTCAGATATCAAGCATAAACTTTAAACTAGATACTCTGATGTAAACTATTTCTGGGCTTCCATTGTGTATGCTTCATATAAATCTGATAAATGCCTTCCACCTTACCCTCCCTATAGAAATAAATGGAGTACCTGCTTCCATGATATCTGCACTTTGATGAGAAGTCCCAGCTTCCCAAAGTTTTGAGGAACTCAGAAAAATCACATTTCCCTATGTCTGACCTTAGAACACTGCATTTGACATTAACTGTGACTTGCAAAGGAAAAATACCAAGTTGTATACCTTGCTTTACTTATGAGACAGATCTGAAAGCTTTTCTGGTTTTCCTTCCTAAAGAGGATTTCTTCAAGATTTCCTTGCTTCCAGATTGGTTCAATGCAGTTTTTACTGACAGAATTTCAGTGTTTGATTTTTGGGGCTTTTTTTTTTTTTAATTAAGAGATAAAGGATTTTGTCAGAGAAAAAAGATTTAACAAACCAGTCCTGAGTCTATACCTAAATTCCAAAGAAGTGACAGCCTGCCTGATGCTAAAGCCCAGCTACCACCATGATATTTGAAGCAACAGTCAACTCACTGTAGACTAGACTGTTGTATTCCAAAAACTGATAGGTATGGGAAGCCCAAAATAATAGCTGGGAGATTAAAGGAGCCCAAAAACATTGCTACTGGTTTCTAAAGCGATCTCAGAAAATACCTAAAAGGTTATTTCTGTACCCTAATCATCCACTCTCATATTTCTGCATGGTAGAATTCTGGTTCAAGCTAGAATTTACACATTTTGTTCTCCAGTAACCAAAAATGAGTAAATATCATGGAATTACAACAAATAATAAACATTGCAGTCCAAGAACTATTGAACCCAACACAAAAATAAGTAAAATTACATTTGGAAGGAACTTTCTTTTTAAGTGTAATTCTGAGCCTGTTGATGTGTAGGTATATGTACGATTTCATTGTCTCACACATTCTGGTGGAACAGTGTATATTTGTAAAATTATAAGTGTAAGCAGGATGACGACTTGCATTTGGAGAGCCATCAGAGCAAAACATAGTGACTTTGACAGCTGAGGACATGTCTGTGCTGCTTTTATGTTATGGAGTGGCCCCTAGAGTGGCCTTGGTTCCCACCAACTGGTATGTACTGGTTTGTGACCTTCTTTCAAAAAAAAAAAAGGCTCTTCATATTAGTCAGGCCACCTGCCTGCTGCGTGTTCATTAGTAGCATATCTAACTTATAATGACTTTGTGAGGACAAATCCTAGAAGATGAATAGTTTTTAATGTTCCCATGTGATAAAAGCAAGCAGAAAGTCAGCCTTTCCCCAGACAGCAGGACATCAGGATGAAAACGTAGAAATAACAAATAAAGGAAATCAGGTAGAACTGCACTGCTTTTGTTCAAGAAGCCAGATTTTTCCCTATTGGCCAAATGGCTTATTGCATAGCTAAGTATCCACACATTTTCCTCTCATTTGACTTTAGACATAGTAGGCACTTTCAGAGTGGAGGCAAAGTCCTCTGCTTAGAACTCCTTTCATTTTACTGATTTGGCCGAATGCTTCCTGCTGCAGAAAAAGAGATCTAAATTACAAATATAGATGAAAAAAAAAAAGTAAAGGGTCGCTAAATAGGGCCTGCAGCAACATGAATATCTGTATCAGCCTGTCTTACTCTGTCTGAAAGAAATCAATCTAAGGCAGACAATCTGTTATATCACTATCTTTCAGCTGTTGAAATCTGTTATACAGGAGCCATTTCATAAGAGCCCTCTTAAAAGAATCTGGCCTGAAATCAGCACATCTTGAGTCTCCTCAGCCTTAAGCCCTCTCCATCCAATATGACAGGCAAGCTTTGTGTGGACTTCTAGCAGCCAAGCCTCTGGCCTACTGGCTGCAGTACAATTCTTAAGGCCTCTCTGGTTTTACAGTCACAGCATCTCAGATTGTGTTTATAGAATCTGGCATAATCCACTGTATCTGACTGCTGGGTTATTATTACGGCAGAGGAGCAGTGGCTTCCTGTGTGCCGTAAACTTTTGCCTGGGAAGGAGGACAGGAGTTTGAATCCTAGTTAATGAATTTATTAAAGGATGAAAACCGGCAGTTGTTATTTCAGTGTGAGTGCAGATAGCTTGGCAAAAATGTTGAAGTTTAATTAATTATGTAAATGAGAGAAAAGTAAAGATGTTTGGCCCACTTCTCTGGTTAATTAATAGGTATACAAATATAAATGGTCTGTGCAAGACAGTAAGACATATGACACAAAGATTTAGTGTGCAAAGATGCTAATGCTAATCTTTCCTTTGATGTCTATATTACTTAGCTGGAAAGAGAAGAAATGCATTTTCCATTCTTTGATGTTGTGAAAGGAAAAGGCTTTTATAAGCAATATATAATCCATATTTATATACTCTTCACAGTACTTGTAAACTTTACTCAATATAAGCAGAAGCTATAGTAAGAAAAATAAACTAAAATATCAATAAATAGCAGATGCACACTGTATTTGGGTATGAATAAATTATGTGAGTTATAATGGTTGCAACAGCAGGTGGTGGTGTAGTTCAAGACTCTCTGTGATTTCTCACTTTTTAATTCATATTCCTAAGAAGAAGGTTTGAGACCCCCTAATTGCCTGGTGCAATTTTTAGCTCTGAGCCTTCAACTGCTGAACAAACTAGAGGCATCTATTAAAATTTATTAGCTCTTTAAAAAACATAGACTAAACTGGCTGGTCATCACTTATGAGTGCTAAACCTGCTGCTATGACTAATTTATGAACAGTCATCCTATTTGTCCTTTCCTCTTTCTTCTCATACATCCTATTTTAATTAATTTTCAGATTAAGAGTTCACTGGGGCAGAGAATTTCCTTGTTATGTTGTTTTCATAGTTTTTTATACAGTGGAGCTCTAATCTGTACTTGGAAGCTGATAAAGATTTGAAATTACCAGTCAACTATTTAACTGCCATTAGACCTGATTATAAAAAAATAAGTTGTACAGAAACATTTCTAGTGAAGTTGAACTTTAGTGTGCTTTTCCTTTCTTAGCAATAATCAGCAACTTTCGAATCTTCTGCCTTAGAGAACAGAATTTAAAAATCCAAGCTATTTGTAGTCAAGCTCTTACTTTGGAACACAACAGCATTTCATTTAAATTTCTCCAGAGGTGGAACACGTGACTACTAAATATTTAAGCATATAGATAATTATTTTTACTGAACCATAAACACTCATAATTTTGGACAGTGAAACCTTGTGTTGATCCAGGCAACATGTATCAAACAAGACCTATACACTTAGGAAAAGAGGAGGTTTTTCCATGTTTCTGTACTGCCTTTCTCTGAACAGAGTAGATCTCATTTTAGTGTGAAGGTCATGTTTGTATAAAAGCTGCTCTCAAGCCCTTTTCTGTAATTATTGGAAACAATTGCACTACCACATAATTTGAGGTTGATGAAGAGGGGAAAAAAACCAAGAATAGAAACAATTCTGAAGAACTTAACAATAATCACTCTTCTTCTTATGTTACTATGTATTAACAAATTTGATATGAAATATGGGCCAACTGGGCCTAAACTGAGATTTTCTTATAGAATTGTTTCAAATAGATTCTACTTAAAAAGAAGCTCCATGACATACAATGCATAGCTTTTATTAACCTTTGGCCTTTTATCTAGACTGACATTTAAATAAATCCATTTCCTTGTAGTTCAACATCTTTCTTGAACCTACAGTAGTTAGGTTGTGTTGAATTCACAGCTTCCCAATTACCATGACAAAGCAGTGATATCAAAGCCTCAGCTTTACTCTTTCATTAAGAAAGAAGAGTGGGGCTCAGAGCAGAAGTGCTTTAACTCTCCTGTCATTTTTCTTCCTCGTATAAGAATTATATGCCAAACTACGAAGATTTAATTAACAACTTTATTTGCTATTCCAGCATTCTCACTGTTTCTTGGTATTGACAAATTTGAGAACTGTTCAATGCAAAAATATATTCAGATACTCAGAATTCACAAACAGTGGTAGAACTGCATGATTTGTTATCTAAGTCATGTGTTATGAGCCTTTAGAAATTAAACCAGCAGCTGTCCAAAGTAAGTTTTATTTCAGCTACAGAATTGAAAATTGTGTTCATTAGACTCTTGCAAAAACAAAGTTTTGCTCATTTGTCAAAAGTAAATTAGTCAAAATATCTATTTAGATGTGTTTTACTTCAGATGTTCATGAATTATTAATCTCAATTTAACTGTGATACCAAATTCTTCTAATTAGCTACAAAGATCTTAAATTATAGAGGGGCAGCTACTAGAGGAGAATTCACATATTAATACAGTTTTTATTTATAAATGTTTACTGCCCCCTTATAAAATACTGTCATAATGTAGTTCTGTATAATTTGCAATTTACTAATATACACTGGGGAAGACTCAAGCTTGGCTATTTTGTTCTTAAATATGTTCATCTCTGTATTACATATGTAAACAGAAATCTTACAGGCTATAATGCTTTTGCAGTTGGGTTGTTTTGTTGGTTTTTTTTTCATTTATAGACTTGGAGGTCAAATGTAAAGATTTTGGATGTTTCATTGGGCCAACATACCATTCATCTATGTAACACAATCTCCTAAAGGCCTACTGACATTAAACATCTTAGATTACAGATGAACGCATTTCTCTTCTCTTCTCTGCAGTTTTGCCTAAGAGATAAAATCAATATATGACTCCATGCTTCTCCCTGAATGCTTGGACTGAAACCCTGCCTCTACTGAAGGCAGTAATAGCTTTACTCACTGGCTTCAAAGAGGCCAGTGTTTCACCCTTCATTTCCCTGCTGGATACTATTTTTGCCTTTAAGCTACCATATATCATAAAAAGTGATGTGCTCGGAAACTGTAATGCACCATAGTAAAAGCTGTAACGCCACAAGGCAGTGCCAATATATATTTTTATGTAGTAGTGGGAGGAGGAAATAAACCAGGAGAGACAAATGTTCCTACTCAAAAACTCAGGATTTTCTTAGCATTTATAAATGAAAATACATCCTTTCAAGCAATAAAACACCCATACACCTGCTTTGTACCATTTTACCAAGGGCAGCCATAAGGTAAACACAGTTTTACCAACAAATCTGTTCGTATGATTTCTCAGTCTCAGAGGAAGTGAGAAGTATGATTTTGCACTCTAAGGGAGTTGTGACAAAGGAGTAAGTATCAATCAAATTCTGCACATCTTAGATATTGAACCATTATCTTGGGGAAACCCAACTTCATTCTAAGATATAGCATCATGGATTACTTTGCTTATTTAATTAACTTTCCCAAGTCATGTGTCTTCTGCCTGAGATCCTTTGCTGTAGTTTCAAGCACACAGACCAAATACATATAAGGGATAGCATAAAGCTCTAGTAAAAATACAAAAATAGAACTGCCTCTATCCTGCAACCAGGTTTTGTCCAAATTCACAGGAAAAGAGGATAAGCTTTGTCTCTCACTCAGAACTGGATGAGGTTGTCTTGTATGCAGATTGTAGAGTACAGAACAATAAAGGCAGTGAGCAATAAGGACAGGAACTCCCAGAATTTGGGCTGTTTGACCCTTTTAATTTCCTAAGTCAGATCCATTTGAAGTATGTGACAACCCTGACCTTGAAGAGAAGGCCAGGTCTTGGTCCCAGTGCAGTTAAAACCAAACCTTCACCAAATTCACCTTCATCAAAACCTCCCCCTCTGAAACTCTCAGTGGTGCTTCAATGAAATCTGTATTTCTGAACCTGTTATTTGTGACATAGGGGCGACTATTTGTCCTGCAAAGATAAAAGCTCAACTGAATAGGTAGTAAAGAATGTATCTATTCCATAAATAGTGCGATATATACATCTGCACGCACACACATACACACACACACACACATATATATGTGTGTGTGTGTATGTATATTGTCTGTATCTACAAAGATAAAAGCACAACGGAGGCAATATTTTAATGAAATCCAGTAAACAGTATTTCTATACCATCAGTAGTTTAATATATATGTATATAGCCTGTACTATAAGTACAAATTTGCTAAGTAACTATCTAAGACTGACAATGGAAAAAGCTGACAAAGTCAATGAAGGCAAAATGAAATCTTCAGTTTAAAATCAGCATCAGAGGTAAACAGCCACACCAGGAAGGGAACAAATGTCTCCTGATAGTCAAGTCAGGATCCTATCTGCATATCTGCAATACCTGTCATAGCTCTTATCTGTTTTTTTTTTCTTTCTGGTGTGTGTGTGTGTGTGTGTCTGGTTGGGTTAGTTTGTTTGGGTTTTTTCAAGGAAAAAAGAATGCTTGACTAAGCTAATTCTTTGGGTTCCTCCATTTGGTGCTTAATTAACTGAATATTAAATAGTCATTTTGCATATTACATAAAATCAGCTTAAATGGACAGGAAAACATTCAGAATACAAATGATCTTTCATCGGTGACTGGAGATCCTATTGTCTATAACTCAAAAGGGAAGTAAACAGAAATGCCCATGCTCAACCTGCCTTTCATTCCACAGATATTAAAAGGAAACAAAACCTCGGAAGTCCTGCTCTCATTATTATCCTGACATTTTGAAACATGCAAAAACATTGTGTGAAACGCAAATTATAGGAAATTTTATCTGAGGCAACTGCTTCAAATGATGCAATTCTAAAATTGCACATTATATTAAAGATAAAATTGGGTGAAAGCTATGTAAAAGAGTCATCAGTAAGTTTCTGTGTGCGAATAACATTTACATGTCATAAGCTTAGTTGAAGAGAATAGGGGCTGTAAAAGCATTGAAGATGATTTAGTTCAAGTTTGCAAGTTCTTGGCTACAGAGAATGTACAGTGCAGGATTCCAAGGCCTCGGCTGTTCCCCCGGGAATGCTGTGAAAAGAAAGTTGAATGTCATTCATTTAAGCATGTGCTGTGAACACAAATAAAAGGATAACCCTTTTAGGCTCTGCAGAGGTCCCATATAGCAATGGTTGGTTTGTCCAAGAGCATTAGGAGCATTGTGCTCTCAAAAAGTTAAGAAAATTAAGAGAAAGAGCTCCACTGTGAAACAGCAAAGTATTTTTATGTCTTCAGAAGGAATTGCCTCAGAAGAATGAATAATTAGATGGAATGACTTGCTAAAGACCAACTTCATATCAAACTTCATCCTGAAAAGAAAATGGAAATGACTGATAGAAATGTTAATGAGTAAGTCAAAGCACATCCTGCTTCAAAAGTGCCAATAGGCAACAGAAAAAATTTACCAATAACTAATCAAGATTAACCCTCTACACTCACGGAAGTTAGGAGAATTACTGCCAAACATGACAGGGTAAAAGAAGGTTGTTCACCAGCCTTTATTGGTCCTGTCAGTTACCTCTGACAGCACTTTAAACACTCAATTGAAATAATTAATGAATTAAGCAAAATTTTTCTTCTTTTACCCTTGGTTGGGAAGAGCAGCCAGTAGGAAGAGCAGAAGAATCTCAGAACCCTGTGCCATGGTTGGAAAAAGGTAATAACTGAGAAGGATGTGCTTGTATGTCTGTGACATCATCCATATATGCATTTGTGAGTGTGTGTCTCTGTATGACTGCTCACGTACATATAGCCATGAGAAAGCCAGAAACATTTCATGACTGCCTGGATATGGAGCCATTTTTCTTTCTCCACTGATAAAGAAGTATTTTATGTGGTCATTACAAAGCTACACATAATTTTCTTAAAACATTTTGCCACATCTGGAGCCCTATTTTCCTCTCCATAGGCTGCTTAACTCTTATTAATATCAATGGGGGTTATGCACACATGTGGAGAATAAATTAGATTCTTCATTGTTTCCTTCTGATAAAATTAAATGTTCTTTCCACATGTTAAAATTAACTCACACACTGTTCTGATGGTATTGGAAATAAATAGCATTAGGTGTTAAATGAATTATTTTGCCTCTTAATATAAGACCCTATCCTACTTCTTTTGTAATCAGAAACTTGTCAAAAGCTTCAGTCAGAACTTGAGTGGGCCATCAGTTTTAGTATAGTTTTGTGACTATTGATTTCATCCTTAGGCTGTATAGAAACCCTTTTCTCCCAGTATGGTGCATTATACAGACTAGATCTGTGATAGCAATTTCTTCATACTAATAAATGGCTAAACTCTTTTCCACTTGAATTTTTTTTATCAATCAATCAATCAATCAATCAATCAATCAATCCTTATTTCCTTATTTCCTTTTTTCTTATTTACAAGCACTGGAAGACAAATGTTTCTGTCACAGCCAGTAGCAGGACTACCCTAACTTATTTTCCTCTGATGCCCGTAAGCGAAAAATGCTGAATGAATTTTCTGTGACACAAATTTGAGATGCAATTTAATACCATTATACAGGGACTAATTATTGTGCATGATTTGGTAAATATATAAGATGCTGGGATGGATTTTATACTCTTTGAAGTGTTTTTGTAGGGCAAATGATTATATGTATAGCAGACCTATGAATATTATTCTTGATATTGCATCCAAGAAATAGTTACAGAGATTATTCCATAGACCTTTTTCCATTTTTAGGATACTGAATACTGATCATTAACATTCAGTTCAGTTGTAAACACAATTCTCTGAGGCATGATGACATCAAATAAATTGGACCATCTTCTTAGGAACTGCAGAGAGTGATTAAGCATTATAACCTCCTAGGACAGAATTGGAGATGCAGCTGCAGCTGCAAATGAAAGAGGAGTAGTGCATCAGTAATGCCTGCCTAACTGTCCCAGAAGCAGTGGAAGATGGGTGAATGTCTACAACTTGAGAGACTGGGGGATTCTGTAGTATTAGAAATCTCTTGCTGTAGATACAGTATTGGAAAATAAGTTCATGGAACTGTATTGAATAAAACCTGTGTACACTCAACTTTAATTTACAGCTTAAAAAAGTGAAGAAGCCAAAAGAACTTTTACCTATGCCATTGATGGAGTCAAGAAACAGGACTTACTGAAGTTACTTGACCCATCAATTGAGCCAGTATTAATAGATAAAAACTGTTAATCACATTTTTCACAGCAGAAATGGTATAAGGAGATTTATCAAAATCTAGAATCAGGATAATTTTTGCAGTATGATTTCTTGTCCTCTTTAGCATGGGCAGCAGTTTTTCACTGCAATTCATAAACCATTTACACTTTGATTTTTTTCTTAGAACTATAATTAGCTCCCCTAAGCAATAGGCTTTTACTTTTTGGTTATACACTCAATATGCTTCATAGTATCTTTACAACCTTGAAACAAGATACAATCTTTTTGATGTCTAGTTGCCCTTGCCTTTCATACTTTCTTACAATTTTTCTTTCTAATTGCAATACTATATCTCAAACTATGGTGGAAAGTGAAAACTTTTGTGGCTAAACAAATGATAGTTTCTGATATTTATTTTTACTCCTTGGTTTCTGAGTGTCTTTCAGGCTTAACTGGGGTTTGACATACCTTCTAGGTCCTTGCATGCTCTAGTGTGAGAGCTTGCCATGAACCATTCAAGTCACCTCATGGTGAGTGGGATCCACAACATGAGGACACATAAATTTGGGCACCTGTATGTCTTAGTGACTTAGGTCCCATTATAGTAAATCAAGATTTTGTCAGTAGCACCACTGGATTTCAAAGAGCCTTTCATCTGTCCAGGTAATAGGTATCTCTTTTAGAGAGGGAAGCTGATTCTGCTCTGCTGCAACTCAACGCCATCAGATGAGTCCTACCCAGAATTTAAAAAAAAATGAAGGTTCTTCTAAACCTTTGTATTGGGTTTTCTGTGGCTGGGTTTTGGTAGTGACTGTGGGAGGCTATAGTGGAGGCTTCTTCGAGAAGCTGCTGGAAGCTTCCCCCATGTCCAGCAGAGCCAATGCCAGTCGGCTCCAGGCTGGACTCACCAGTGGCCAAGGCCTGGCCAATCAGAAGTCACAGTAACGCCTCTGGGGTAACATATTTAAGAAGGAAGGGGAAAAAAGTTAAGTTTAGATGAAGATGGCCACCAGGAAAGAGCAGAATGAGAACCTGTGAACCACAATGCAGACACCAACGTCAGTGCAGAAGGAGGGGGAGGAGGTGCTCCAGGCACAGGAGCTGAGGTTCCCCTGCAGCCCATGGTGAAGACCAGGGTGGAGCAGCTGTGCCCCTGCAGCCCATGAAGGACCACAGGAGTGCAGAGATCCACCTTCAGCCTGTGGAGGAGCCCATGCCGGACCAGGTGGATGCTGGAAGGAGGCTGTGACCCCGTGGGACACCCTTGTTGGAGCAGGGTCCTGGCAGCCCGTGAGGAGAGAAGCACATGCTGGAGCAGGATTTTCCTGGTAGGACCTGTGGCCTGTGGGGGACCCATGCTGGAGAAGCATGTGCCTGAAGGACTGCACCTTATGCAAAAGTGATCCATGTGGCAGCAGNCTGTGGGAGGCTATAGTGGAGGCTTCTTCGAG
>VYZS01102816.1:9204-23018 GCA_013400695.1 Neodrepanis coruscans
CTCAGCGCAGGCTCTGCCCCCGCGTTGCTATGCGCGATGACGCGCCTCTCTCCGCTTTTCTCATTGGCCATCTTTCAAGCGACGGTGGCAAACTCGGCACAGGATTGGCTGGAGGGGAGGCGGGCGGGCGCGCGCGCGGTGCCCGTCGGGGCGGCCGGGAGGGAGGAGCCATGGCGGCCATCGGGGTTCACCTGGGGGCCACCTGTGCTTGTGCCGCCGTGTACAAGGTGAGGGCGCCGGGGGTCCCTCATGCCTGGAAGAGGGCAGGGTGGGTGGGTCGTGTTCTCCTTCGGAAGGGCAGCTCACGGTGGTGTCTGTTTTGTCTGTCCCTTCGCAGGATGGCCGCGCCGATGTGGTGGCCAACGACGCCGGGGACAGGGTGACTCCGGCGGTGGTGGCGTTCTCGGAGAGCGAGGAGGTGAGGGAGCCCCTCTGTGGGGAGAGGGGGGGCTCTGCCTCCTGCTCGCTTGGGTTTCTTGTTGTTTTGGATGTTGTTTGGCTTTGTTTATGTTTTTTAATCTATTTTTTCAGGTTGTCGGCTTGGCTGCAAAGCAGAGCAGGATAAGGAATGTTTCAAACACTGTGGTGAAAGTAAAGCAGATCCTTGGTCGAAGGTGGGTGAGAGGGGCGGGTGTGGTGTCATTTTCCCCCTTAGGGCCAGACAGTGCTGGAGTTTGGCTTCTGAGCACTTGCACTGAAGACGTTTTATTGTAGCGTAATAATAGTTAAGTGAACCTGGCATTGACAGGAGGGGATGTCACCTCTTAAATGATATCTTAGAGTCAGAAGGGTTTGGGTTGGAAGGGAACTTAATGAGCATCTCGTTCACCTCCCACTAGACCAGGCTGCTGTTACAAATCCTGAGTCTACGTTTCATTCCAGGAGCAAAGAGATGTGTGGTATTTTATGTCTGAATTTGTCTGTGAAAATTCAATTGTGAAATTTGGTGACAAGTTGTGTATGTGCTTTTTTTTTTAAGTTTCTTAGCTAAGATGTCTGGTTGTTTTCCTCTGTGCAAAATCTGCTGTGGTTTTGTTTGCATGAGGCTTTGTACTGATTTTCTTGCAGTAGTGGAACACATTGATACAGTGCCTGTTGTGGTTCCTCAGTTAGTGGAGTTGGGGTGATTTACTCTGGCAGCCACAGTGACTAGAACTGGGTCTGTTGGGTGAGATTTAACATCTGAGATGTGACAAAACTCCTCAGTGATGGCCCAGGTCTGTGTTACAGCCCTTTCATTGAAAGGAGCTGACAAGATCTTGTCCATTTTGATGCATTTTTCAGCACTTTTCAGATGCAGGACTTTGAAATCTTTCATAAGGAGGGTAAAACAATGTGTTGGGTTTTGTTTCCTCTTTTCCCTAACTAGTAGGTATTTTTTCAGTCAATATTTTGGGGAAAGGAGATAGAAAGATGCAGCTGTCAGAGCATCTTCTACTCTTGTAAATGTATCTATAAAATGAAAACAGGAATTTTTGTTTCAAATATAGCTTGATATGTTGGAGACATTATGAGAAATATCAGCAAGATGAATTTTTGCAGTTACCCTTGAGCATTTGATTTATTTTGTCATTTTGAATTTGCATGGACAGGTCTGGTGACCCACAGGCAGAGAAATACATTGCAGAAAGCAAATGCCCTGTGAGTATGATAAAATTACAAAAGTTATCGTTGTTGTTAATGCCACACCATGTCTGTGCTCTCTGTTGTTCGGCTCTCACTGCATGAGGTCCTTTTACTGCTCTGGGCAATGTTTCTCTTCTTATCAAGTAGATAACTGTGTTCTCAGGTCTTCCAGGATCATAAAGTCCAGCAGAAAAAATATCATCCGTTTCTTGGTCATTCTCCAAAGGGATGAATCTCAATATATTTGGGTAGTACTGTTGTGGCCTTTCTTGGTGCTGGTAGAAGATGCTCAGGTTAAAGCACCTTGTGATAGAAATGCTAAACCACTTGATTTAATCTCAGCATTTTATTTGCCTAGTGCTGTGCTTTTTACTAGAACATTTTGCAAAACAAGAGAAAAATCATTCTGGAAAATACATTCATAATAATGGAGTGAGTTTTTCTCTGGGGTTTGACTGTTCATATTGATGTTCTTTTATAAAATAGCTGGGCTTTTTCTGGAATATAACCAAGGCAAGTACTTTTGTTCTAAACGTTGTTTTTGTACTAAGGAAAACTTAATAGGAAAAGGAGGTCTGGAGTCTTTAAGCCCTTGAATGTCACTGTTATGTCTGTAGGATGATCAGGTCTTTTTGTGAGCTTTGATAAGCATCTTGGAAGCATTTGTTCCCTGTAGCAGAGTACCAATGCTGAGAGTATCTACACAGACCAGTGCTCTTTGCTTTGAACAGAGACTGAACTAAGCATTACTCTTCATTATTAACTTTATTCTGTATCTAACAAAGACATGTTGCTTTTGCTTACAGGTAATTGAGAAGAATGGAAAACTTCAGTTTGAAATAGATAATAAACTTATTAACCCAGAAGATGTGGCAAAACTAATTTTCAGTAAAATGAAAGGTATATTGTAATTAAAATCATAATGTATTTGTCCTTGTAGTTTTTAAGATATGATATATTGCTTTTAATAAACATGTTTGTCTTTGTTCACAAACAGAGACTGCTCAGTCTGCATTGGGTTCAGATGTAAATGATGTTGTTGTCACTGTACCATTTGATTTTGGAGAGAATCAGAAAAATGCTCTTGGGTAAGAGGATTAAGATTTTTCTGTTATTTAATGTGCCTGAAGCAGGTGGGCTGGAAGATGAGCTGTGGGAATTCTGCTGCTGGACTTCAGCTTGCAGCTGTCAGTCAAGAAATCAGGATGTTATTTGAATTAGGAAGATATTAAAGCAGGAGACTAAATCCTGACTTTAGCAACCTCCTTTTGGTTACAACAGTGATACTCCAAGAGATGTTCTGAATCATTTAGAGGTAGAGGGAGTTTTGGTATCATCAAGGACAGACTCAGATCAGGATCTTCAGTGTCATCTTTGAACTGCAAATGGCTTCTCACCCTCTTCCTTAATTTCTCTTGGTTTCATACTCCCCAGACCAAATGGCTTTCCAAGGACTGTGTTGTCAGAGTGCAGATGTGGAACACACACCAGTATTCTACTTGGAAATTCTGTTTGGAAACACTTGTGCTGTAACAGTTCCTCCATATGAAAACATAAATGTGCTTAAAGCTGAGCATAACTGGCAACATCTGCTTCTGCTTTCTGATGTGTAGAAGCCTTTACCTTTAACTGTCATGAAATACTTGAAGCACAACTTTGTTGTTGGTCATAAAACAGGAGATAGCTGAGTGTTTGCAGTATTTATAATGAAATGTTCTATTGCTCTGGTATAAGAGTTCCAGAATTTCAAAGTGGAGGAAACAAGTTACAAGGTAGTCTCAGGGTTACTCAAGGTTCAAGAAAACATGTAAAGAAAGTATTACAAGTGAGACACAGTAGCTTGGTTTTGAAGTAAAATGTTTTTTTAGCGTGTTACTTGTTGAAATAATGTGTTGAGAACTCTTAATACCGCACCTGAAGACAAGTTACCCAGTTGTATTGACGGTGGAGGTTTTAATCTTGTGGTTAAAGGGGGTTTTGCAGTTTTTATGGGCCTGTGTAGACTGATACATCAGTTTTCTTTGACCATGAGCACACAGCAGATACAACTACCTGAAGAGCACAGCAGCAACTGAACTTCTTGATACCTTCCTTTTCCAGTCACTTAACTTTGCTAATACCGTGGTGTGACCAAATTCAGAGTTGCTGGTTCAGATTAGAAGTTAATAGTGTGTGACTATAGTGAAACCATTAAAGGAAAATGAAATGCTGTTGTGCCTTTATCACAGGGAAGCAGCTGCAGCTGCTGGGTTTAATGTTATGAGATTAATCCATGAACCATCTGCTGCTCTTCTTGCTTATGGAATTGGCCAAGATTCACCCACTGGGAAAAGGTAAAATCCTAATATTTTACTTCTTAAGTTTAAGATTCTGTACTTAAATGAGGAAATGCTGCATTGCCTTAGCAGTCGATGTGGAATTAATGTTTGAGGCTTGTTTTTCTTTCTTTCTCTCAGTAAAGCCAACAGCCATTTGGGAGTTGTAATTCCATAGTGTTTTAAATCCTTTTGTTTTGATTTTTATATTTTTAAAACTGTCTTAGAAGATTTGTCACCAGATTCTGAATTTCTCTTTAATGAGCCAACTGGCTTGAAGAAAAATGCAATCCTTTTTGAATATGTTTTGGTGTAGCTGTTTTTAATTGTGGGAGATGGGATGACTTTACATGCACTGGAAGAACTAAAGAGGAGGACCTGGCTTCAGAACGTGCATTTGGTTTTCTGTATGAATAATCAATGAACTCACAAGACTTCTGAAACATCAAAGACTGCTGAGTGTGAACCCTTTTTTTTTTTATTCGTCATACCCTTCTTGCCTGTAACCTTGAACTCTTAGGTCTCAGTTGAGTTGAAGGAAAAACCTTGGCTACTTTCACTGTATGAAATAAACTAATTTTATTCTTTAGGGAACATTGTCAAGTAGTCAGGAGTGCTAAAATGGATTAATGAAAAACACCTCAAATCAAATTCTCTTGATAAAACTGATGAAAACCTGCAATACTTTTGGTGGTAATTTTCCTGAGACAGTATGTCCAAATTAATGTAATTTTTGATGGCTTATTAATGCTACTTTCAATATTTTTTTTTAACATGGCAGCAATGTGTTGGTTTATAAACTTGGTGGAACATCCCTTTCTATCACAGTCATAGAAGTGAACAGTGGAATATATCGTGTGCTTGCTACAAACACAGATGATAGCATTGGGGGTGTTTGCTTCACAGAAGCTCTGGCACAGCACTTGGCTTCTGAATTTCAGAGGTAAGTTTTGAATTCCAAGCATGTTGTTGTTAGGACGGGAACTTCGTTATCTGGTGCTTGGTTTAAAAAAAATAATATTAGCAGACTGTGAGTGAAATGTATCAAATAAAGATATTAAAGAATCAGTTGTAGAAAGCTGGGGAGGAAACACAGCTATGAACTCTGCTGTGTTTTGAATGGTGTATGTACCTTCATGCTGCTTCCATCATTTCAGTAACAAGCTTTTGGGGTGGCAGGGGACTGTGTGGTTTTGTTTGGTTTTCTTGTTGATGTGGAGGACTATGGAGGGGCTTGGATCATCAGGCTTAAGTCTGGATGGCACATCGTCCTGTGATGAATAATGCATAACTGGCTTAGTGATCTTGAGGTGATCAATTGCATACTGTCACAAAAAGAGGCTTTGGGATAAACCTATTTTGTTGATAATTTTTCTAATGTTCCCTGTTCTATTTCTTCTTAATCTGTGTTGAAGAATCAGTAACTTGCAGACCTATTGTTGGTGTTCCTTGCAGTCACTTGCAGGACTTACTCAGCTGAGAATGGAGCAGAAAAACTTAAATATTTATGATAAATACTAATGCCTGAGTTCAGGGTGCCTCCTCACAGTGGTCTTTAGTTGAAATTGAAATAGACACTTATTCTTTGCAAGCTTTTAGTAATGGCATTGTAGTTAATACTAAACTAGATACTAATACTAGAGAAAGAGTTCAGTAGCTCTAATGTGTGTTTTCTTTAAGAAAGTTCACACTCAAATGCCTGCCTTTCTAAACTGGTATCTTCCTTTTCTCTTAAATGTAGGTCTTGTAAACACGACATCAGAGGAAATCCCAGAGCCATGATGAAGTTAATGAACAGTGCTGATATTGCAAAACATTCTTTATCAACTCTGGGGAGTGCAAACTGTTTTGTAGATTCGTTGTATGATGGATTGGATTTTGATTGTAATGTGTCCAGGTAAGGAACATCTTGAAGCTCCTGCCTTTATATAAAACTGTTCTTGAAATCCTCCTAGGTGGTATTGAGTATGTTCAATAAGTTTTGATTCATGGTGGCATTTATTTTAGAAACAGAAGTAAGATAGGAGGCAAATTTGCTTTGTTTTATATTGATGGTTCTGTTATGCTGTGATCTGTAGTAGTTAGAGAAGTAACACTAACAGTGTTGCCCTAATGGTGAGAAAATAAAGTGCACAAAGTCACAAGGAAATCTGGTCCTTGGGGTCTGGTGGTTGATGAAAGTGGAATAGATTCTGTAATGAATCAAGGTGGCTGTTTCCACTCTCTTATTGTTTATGTTGTTGTATTTTCCTTGAAGAAAAGAAGACTTTTGGACTCTTTATCTAAATGACCTCCATTGGAGGACAGGAGTCAGGGAAGTCTTGATGGTGCCTGTCAGTGACAGCTGGAGTAGAAAGATGCTCTCTGCCTTTCTTTTCATCCTGCTGTGTCCTCCTCAGTCTCTTCTCCCTTGGGATGATTCTTACTGTTTAGCTCACTTTGCTCTTCTGTGTAGCAGCATCTTCAGCAGAAATGGAACAGACTTTTCCATTCCAGAGCTGTGCATCCACTGCTGCAGCAGTTGGAGCTGCTAAAATAAGGCACATCATGTTTTCAAGCTTGAGGAGAAAACCATATTGCTTGGTTTGGCTCTCTTTAGGGTAAGGTTGGTGGATAGTGTTGCAGATTTTGCCTTGCTGTGTTCATACAGAATAAGACTTTCTCTTCAGACTTGAAAGCGATGAAAACAAGCACAAGTTTGTTTTTTAGTTTGCTTAACCTATTTCCTGTGTGCACATCAGGACACAGCTTGATTTACCTCTGAAAATTCAAATTTGAGTCTTTATGCCCATTTTAAAGATAGACTTTTAAAAACAATGCTGTTTTTAATCTAGAGTGCACCGAAGAAGAGTGAATGTGCATTTCATGTAGGTGTTAATGTTGGAATTAATAGCACAATACTTTCACAACAAGATCACTTGAAGATCAATAATTGGAGAAGTAGATACTAATTTTAAATCCCTCAATACTGGTATAGATAGACAACCAAAATATATTGTAAAAATGATTGTTTTTCCATTTCAGGTATTTGTCTCTAATAGTGGAGATGACTCTTCTTGAATGTATTTTTTTTTCCTCTTCTAGGGCCAGGTTTGAACTTATCTGTTCTTCACTTTTTAGTAAATGTGTTGAAGCCATTAAAAACCTCTTGCAGCAAGTTGGATTTACAGCAGATGATATTAATAAGGTAATAATAGAAATCACTTGTCTGCACTGTGCTTAATTCTACAAGAACAGTATTTATAGGGCCTGTTTTTTCTTGCAGACTATTATTTCCTTACAGATATTCCTTCATTATGTATTTAAGCATTTTTTACTGGAATCCAACAAAGTCTCTTTACTCAGGATCTCCAGAACTCCTGTATTTGTTTTGATTTCAGTTATTTGGAGTTAAATATAAGGTATAGTCAGATTCATTGATGTCTTTTGACTGCTGCACACTGAATGAAGGGAGAGGATTTGTGTCCATTTTGTGTGTTTGTGTAACTCCTGGTAGAGGAGCTGAGGAGCACCTTCTCCAAGTTCAGTGAATAGACTTTCTTCTGCTTTCACTGAGCTCTGGGTGGGGTTTGCTGATGTGTGGAATTGGTACATCAGTTCTGCAGCTAAAATTGGCTGATGCTTTCAATGATACTCGATGCTATTTCAGACTCTTAATTAAAATGTTTGCTGTGTCACATCTCAGTTTCACTGGTGGATAATGAAGTACCCCAGGCCACTGTGCTCAGAGAACAGCTTTTGTTTTTCTGGCAATATTTTTAGATAGCCTTTTAGGCTCTGAGGCCTTAATGCTTTTTGAGGGACACACTGTAAATGTAAAAAGAAATGAACCTAATTTACAGCTCTTAAGTTATTTTTACATGAGGAAAAGTAGAAATTAGCCTTGTTTCCAAATCTGGCCAATTTAAACCAAGTCACTGTAATAAGACTTAAAGACAAAACCTGGCTTGCTCCTTTCTACCTGTGCATAATTGGAAGGGTGAGTGGCAAACAGCACAAGTTACAACATGGGGAAACTTTAGATTCCAAGAAAGGAATTTGTGGTGTGCAGGAAAGCAAACACTGAAATAAAGACCCACATAGTCTCTGAAATATGTATCTGTAAAGATAAGGTCCTGAGCAGCCCATTGCAACCGTACCTGTCCTGGCAGGATGTTGGACTAGATCAACTTCAGGTTGGAAGGGACTTCTAGAGGTAACTTTGTGATGAATTTCTCAATTTTTAAAATGTTGCTTTATCTTGCTGATTGTTGCTGTAAGAGACACTCTTTCAAGACAGCATATTTCCTTTAATTTCAAAAGTATTAGGAGTCAAACAGAGATTACATCAATTTTAGTGAGTTCATCATCTGTAGTTGTTACATCTCTGAGCAGTTTGTGTTTCTGTACTGCAGGTTGTGATCTGTCTGTTTTATTTGACAGAAGAAAGGTTTGACATCATTATATCATGTTTTGCAGGTAGTTCTGTGTGGTGGGTCTGCTCGAATCCCAAAGCTACAGCAGCTGATCAAAGACATTTTCCCAAGTGTGGAATTACTGAACTCAATTCCTCCAGATGAAGTTATTCCCATTGGTGCAGCCATAGAAGCAGGAATTCTGCTAGGAAAAGAGAATAGCTTGTTAGAAGAGGAAGCACTTATTGAGTGTTCTGCCAAAGATATTCTTCTTAAGGTAAGGCTAAAATTAGAATGTTAGAAAATTTTACTGCTGCAATAAAAATATACCACTAATTATGCATGATTGATGTTAGAAAGAATATTGCTTTATTTTCTGCATATTGGCTATAGATCAGTAGTATATGGTACCTTAACTTTATTGACAAAAAATGAGAGGAAAAAGGGCTTGATTTTAAAGGGAGGTTGCTATAAAAAGCATAGGAAGGTACAATGTCAATATTTTTTTACTTGCTGTGGTGTTGGTAAACGTGGCAGAGGGAATGAATCTTGCATTTCTTTTCTCATGGAGCATTATCATAACACTTCCAGCTCAGTGAAGCACTTAGAGAAAGGCATGAACTCTTTTTTTCTCTTTAAAGGGAGTAGACGAGTCAGGGGCTGACAAATTCACAGTGCTATTTCCATCAGGGACACCACTGCCAGCTCGAAGGCAACACACCCTGCACGCCCCTGGAAACATTTCCTCTGTGTGCCTTGAGCTGTACGAGTCACTGGGGAAAAGTCCCATGAACGAAGAAGATAAATTTGCACAGGTGAGTGTGTACAGACTCATGTGCACTTTTAATAACAATCACTGGAAAATTAGTTGGATCTGAAAAAAAAAAAAAAGGAAACCAATCGCATCACTACCAGAACTTGTTGAAAAATTAGCATCTCTCTGGCATTGATATTCAGTATTGAAGCCCTTTGTAAAGAAACTGAAGTTTCTCTTTTGAATTCCAAAATGCCTGGCAGGGCTTCATGTTTGGCACTACTGTAGTAAAGTCACCTGGGATGAGAGGTGATAACCAGTCATTCCAGCAGTGCACAATCTCCAACATTTTAAAAGCTACTGGAGATACTGATGCAGTTAGTGTGTGTGCTGTTGATTACTTCTTGATCTTCCTAGACTGGACAGGATCTTGGTGTTATTAAATTTGATTTTTCACAGTGGTGAAATGATTATATCAAGTGAGCAATTAAAAATATGACTCAGGAGTCAACCTATGGAGAGCACAGCTTGTTTTAAGTAGTGATGATGTGCTTTCTTTGGAAAGCATCAGGGAAGGGGCATGTCTGAAATTGATGGAATATTTGAGAAGATTGCAGGACCTTAGTCTTGCCCAAATATCCCTAAGGGGAGAGGGAAAGGACATCATCTAATTGCAGAACTGATCCTAATTAAAGGAAGATGCTCAGCTTTTACTGTAGGCTGTGGCAGTGGTGGATGCTCCAGCTGTCTTGGTGATAGATCCTGAAACAAAACCACAGTAACAATAATGCAAATAGCTAAAAACACATAAAATTTGCACAAGAGATGACAGAAGTCCACTAGGGCATGTTTTGATATGGAATTACTATGAATTGCTAAACAGACTGAACTTGGCACACCTTGGTTGTTGTGTCACTGTCATGAAACTGCTGCACAAAGATTTGGAGACCTTCATAGTAATCTGCCTTTATTTTATTTTTTTTTTTACTAGATTGTACTCCAGGATTTAGATAAAAAGGAGGATGGCCTACATGATATACTGACTGTTCTCACTATGAAAAGGTACCCAAAATATTTATTGTTCTGTTGTTTACCTTGCTGTGTGACACCTGGGACAAGCCAATCTTTGCTCCTGCTACAGAATGTTTAATTCTGTATTGAGAAGTGTCAGCATTTCACTGCTTACAGGGACTGTACAGTCCCAACAGGGGTAAATTCTGTAGGACTGTGAGTTTTCTGAAGTACCTTTGGTGCTTTCATTGTTCAGTTCCTAAAGAAAGGAAGCCTAACACAATTGGATAGGTTATTTTTAGCAACTCCTGAACCATTGATCTGTTTAACCATGCTTGAGAGCACTCAGGATGTCAAATTTCCTGTGGAAGGGGGTTGGGTAGCTCTGCTGAATGCCCACACTCCTGGGAAAAAATAAAGGATATCTTGCCTTGTTTTAGGAATCCATGAAGGATTGCAATACTTACAGGGAAAGCTTTTCCTTTTGGGGTTGTTAGGTAGGGAAACAGTGCCATGGGAAATCAGGCTTGATAAATATACTTTTTACAGAATGATCTGGGGTTTTTTTTGTAAAGTACGAAGTGTTTTATGGCAGGATGGGGAATAGGGATGAGATGATAGTGAAGAAATTTCTCTAACTTCCTTAGGCTTTAATAGGAGTTCTTGGGCTCATTTGAAATAGTCTAAATAGCTTATAAAGATAGCAGAAGTTGGACTTCTAAGTAGTCAAGGCATTTTTGTCTTTTCAGGGCTGCCCTGAAGTTCATACTGCTTTTCTAAATAATAGACAAGTTTTCCAGGTGGTGCTGAAAACCTAAATCCCTACTTGCCATTTTAGTTCAACATCAGGGATTTTTTTCTTTATGTTGACTCTCAGGTGTATTGATGCCTGTAAAGACCTCCCCTAAATACCTTGTTTGTCATACAAAGATGTGCACTTGGTACTGATGAGAAAAGCATCTTAGGGTTTGTAGATGCAACTACCATGCACAAAAAGGATATTTGAAAGGAGGTTTAAGCAATATTCAGGTGAAAAAGGGAGAGAAAGTTCAGTAGAGCACATCTATCAATATTTTGTGACTGTATGCCTAGCTGAAGTAGGGTTCAGTATTGTCTCTTAATTCCTGGATTTTGAAAATCAAGATTTTCCTGGTTGAAGAAGATTGTTGGAATAGAAAGACTACTTACACTTTTTAGAAGTCAAGTTCTCACCCTGTGAGATGTGCTTATCTGTCTGTTGCTGTTACTCAGAGTTCTCACAATGAATATTTTGAATAATATTACCACATTCTGTTTACAAACCTGTACTAGATAAACTTGTATTACAGTATTTGCATGTTCCTAGATCTGTTCCAGCATATGTAGAGAAGATATATGCCTTAAGGGCAATAAGTGCATATCTAAACACTAAATTAAATTTAATTTCATAAACCATTTCCATCTGTGTTTGAAGCATTTTCTTCCCTGGATATTTTGATGCTCATCCTTCTTTTCATCTGTGTGAAGACTATTGTTTATGCTCTCTGGAACATGCATTAACATACTGAGTGCTGTGTTGAGACAGTGCTAAACATAACCCCCTCTCTTTTATCTAGGGATGGGTCCTTGCACGTCACCTGCACAGATCAAGATACTGGAAAGTGTGAAATCATCACTGTCGAAGTGGCATCGTAGTCTGTTTTGAAAGGCAACGTTTTTTCTAAGTTCATTTTTGTCTCTTACTGGCTTTTCTGCCAAAGTGGTGACTCTCTGGGATGTCTTTGGTTCTTAGAGGACTGTAATAAACTCAAGTAAGATGTTAATTTGCCACCATGTCTATTTAGATTGGAAAGTGTGGTGCAAAATGTTGCTCAAAAAATGCAGACAGCGGATCATTGAATTATCAGCACTTGATTTAAAAAATGTAAAGTACAGGTGCTTGTGCCTGTGGTTCAGCAACAAGCATATTACATCGTCTAAAATTTTTTCCTTGACTAATCAGGTCCAGTACCAATTCAGCCAAAATATCTGTGGCTTCAGCAGTACAACCCAGAACCAGTGGGAGCTAAACTGGTAAAAATCCACTCTCTGGTAACTGTACCAAATCATCCTGTGAGGTCTTCATATTGCCCAAAACCATGAAGGTGGTGCCCATTTTCACTGGCCTTTTGAGCGTGTTTATTTTTTTTCTGGAGTTACTGTAAGATGGTTTTGTGGTGTTACCTGAGAAATGTGTAAAAGAGTTAAATGTGCTTATTTATGTATTATTAAAATACATTTTTTATGCAGATCTGACCTTCTCCATTCTGCATGCCACTCTTCTAATCTGTATGTCTCTGAGCTTAGTATCTTTCTTATATTGCAGTGCCCCAAACTGCCCCAATATTGCAGGTGAGGCTGCCCCAGTGCAGAGCAGAGCAGAGCAGGACAATTCCTCCCTGGAACAGCTGGTGATGCTTTTCCGGATGCCCCCCCAGGACATGGTTGGCCCTCTCTCTGCTCTCGATTTAGTATCATTGGGAAATTCACATATCACTTCAGGTCCTGAGTCCGAGTCGTTAACGAAGATGTTAAAGAGAACAGGGTTGAGGTCTCCAGAACGCCACTAGTGACTGAATGCCAGCCGGATGTTACCACATTCACTGCAACTCTGTGTGTGACCTCTGTGTCAGTTGCTTCCCCCATCCTGTAACATGGTATTAAGCTGTATCCAGAAAGATGTTGTGAGAAACAGTAGCAACAGCTGTATTCAAGTCTAAAAAGGTTACATTTACCTCCTTTCTTGGACTGTCCCTTCCTGAAGCTGGGCTGGCTGTGACTGATGACTGCCTTGTCCTCCAACTGTTTTTGCAATGCCTCCCTGAATAGTCTTCATAATTTTAGCAGGCACTGACAGTAACAGCCCTGTAGTTCACCAGTTCCTGTGTGAAAACTTCTGAAAGAGGTCTTGGAAAACCCAGAGTCTGGGCATGTCACGGCACTGAAGTTCCACAGTGTTGTAAATACACACGAAGAGACAGTGGGGTACAAATGAAAATCAGACACTTTTAAGGGTTGTGTGCAGGTTTGAGGGGTTGGGGTGAACTCCAACTCTCTAACACCCCCTGACAGGAGACTAGCCAGGTGCGGGTTGGACTCTTCTCCCACTCAACCAGCACCAAGACAAGAGGCCAGAGTCTTAAGCTGTGACAGGGGAGGCTTAGGTGGGACGGTAGGGGGCATTTTCCCACAGAAAGAATGTTTAGACATAGGAATGGGCTGCCCAGGGAGGTGGTGTAGTCACCATCCCTGGAGGCATTTAAGGAACGACTGGATGTGGTGCTCAGTGCCCTGGTCTGCTTGAGATGGGGTTGGATCATGGCTTGGACTCTATGATCTTAGATTCCGTGAAAGGAAACACCTCATCTGAGAAGGGCGCTGTGCTCACGGTGTAACTTTTTTTTTTTCTCACAAGAAGGCCCCGAATCATACGAGGTTCTTCCTTCCAGCTCTGCCGCTGCCTGGGCCGAAGGAGACTTGCCCAGGCGCCGCAGGGCTCTATAAGAACAAACAAACCGCTTTACATCCGCCCCGCGCCATTGTGAAGGCTCCCGCCGGCGGTTCCCGCTCTCCCGGCCCGCTCTCGGCGGGAGCCCCTCACGCGGGAAGGGAAGGCGGGGCCGCCCGCGCTGGGGCCGCGCTTTCCCTCCCGCCCCCTTCCGGCGGGGGCGGAGCCGCCGCGGCCCGAGCGCGGCC
>VYZS01102821.1:0-18303 GCA_013400695.1 Neodrepanis coruscans
TTTTTTTTTTTTCTCTTCCTTGTGTTTCTTTATCACATTTGATTCTCCTTAGGGCCAAAGAGCTTTCATTTACAGTGTCACATCTGCAGAGGAGACACAGGGATTTCCTACCCCTGGTGTGCATAATAGAGATCCTGGCAGTAGAGCTGCAGCTCCCACACTGAGACTAAATTTGGCTAAAACAAGCACAGGCAGAGCACAGAGACAACAAACTGTGATAATAGAACATTATGCATGTGCAGTACAGCTTCCAGGTATTTGGAAATACTCTCCTACAGCATCTCAGCAACGCTGCCAGAATTCATGGACTCATGGAATTGACCCTCCATGTCAAACCCTGCAGTGTCATATACAGCTGGACAAAGAGGGACAGAGAAAATGAAACAACTGGCTCAGAAAAGTCATTATTAACAGGGGACAGCACTGTGAGACTCAAAGAGGAGCCCCATGGGCCTCTTTGCAGCACAGGCACAGAGAGAGGACTTTCCATGAAGAGACAAGGTAAGCAGTTGGGCACATGAGTATTTCTCTGTTTCATGTGCATGGGTCCCTTTTTTACTATAAAATTAATAAAATAAAATCACAGAACTGCCCTCATTCTGTAAAAATGTTTGTTCACTATTCTGTAGTGAACAAGAATAAGCCTAGAAAAAAATTGACTGTGGGACTGCAACGAGTTCGTTGTTCTCTTAATTTTCTTTTGGTCAGATAGAATAATGTTGCAAATTTGCTGTTGCATTTTTTCATGTTTGGTAGATTTATATATTAATAAGACACACAGGAGATTCATCATTTGATAGGACTTTTCAGAATAGTTGGATTGGCCCCTGGTTGGAATCTCTGTTGTCTCAAAATACCAATCTTTTCCTGCAGCTTGTGGCACTCAAAACATTTTTCACCTGTTTCTCTAATACGAATTCACCCTCTGCTCCTGCTTTTCCCAGCGCTGGGAAGGTCTTTTACCTCTGACCAGGTATTTTTGTGAAACCTGAAGGCATTTTGAAAGCCTTGGCCCTGGGCCCAATCTAGCTGGAAATAAACTCAGTGGCAGAGACTGGGGGAGAATCCCACTAGTTCCTTAGAAAATAAGATAAAAAGATAAAGATTGAAGAAATGAGGAAAACGATAAAAAAAGCCATTCTCAGCTATTAAACTTAACAGTCTACATACGGTTTAATTGCTTACTCTGTTTTCAGTTTTGAGCACATGCTGTTGTAATCATCAAGTAAAAACAGGGTTTAGGTATGCAAGATAAGTTTGTGGATAATGTGAAAGGAAAATGTTGAGGCATACTATACTTGGAGTATTTACATTCCTGTTTTTATAATTATCTTAATTAAAGAGTAATTATTTCACTTACAGATAAGCTTAGCTCAAACATGAAACTACCTGTCTGCCATAATAAAAATTGGAAAACATCAAAATTGCATTTTTTGCTGTCTTTAATAGCTGCTCTGTGCTTTAAATGCTGCCTTCACCACGAGGAAAGCACACTGTTATACTCACTTGGTATTCTCAGCTTGTAAAAGGCAGGCAGGCTGCTGAGAATGGAAACAGGATTTCCAGAAGCACAGAAATAGCTGGGCTCACCTTCTGTGAAATAAAAGGCAAAGACATAAACTGTCAATACAGGGTTAGGCATGAAAATGTCAGAGTGGCCAGCAGTGAAAGGAGGACTCCCAGCAGGAACATGTGCTCTGGCTGTGCTGCTGCTTCGGGCCTGGGGGAGCACCCAGAGCTCCAGGACCTCACCTGGGAGGGTGGGAATGTGGGCCAGGTGCAGTTGTGGGGCTTCTGCAGCTGATCTGAGCTTTCAAACATTTCATTAAGTTTCCTTCTTGGCTGGCATCTGCCTCCACACTGCCTCAGCAAGAGGCAGAGCTCCTGAGACCTTTGTAAGAGCTGTCCTGTTGTGTTTGGAGATAAACAAAGCCAGGCAAGGGAGACATAGGATATGTATTTTCACTGGGATTGACCTCTCTCCCGGCCACTTGACACCTCACCTGCACTAAGCCCCACATCAAAGTGAGACAGAATAGTGGAACAATCTCAGGGAAGATGCTGGGTCACTGAGCTGCACAGAGACCTGGCAGGAAAGTAGGAGGGACTTTAAAACAGGTCACTTCTCAAACTTTAACTCACCTATTTTAAACACTGCCTAGAAAACAAATTGGGCAAGAAGTCACAGCCTGCCTTACAGCTCCCTGGGACCACGAGGCTATTCCCCCATGGGACCAGTATCTGCTGGTTAAATCCATATTATTGCACTCATCACCTCAGGCACCTTCTCACCCCACTGATTTTCCCAGTCTAGACAAATCCTCTTTTTTATTTTATTTTTTTTTTAATCAATACAGGTGAAGATGCATTTATTGTTATGCAAACACTTTACTGCTTTACTGAGCCTGAGCTTCCCTCTACTTCATTCAAAGCAACACGGGAGGATGTGCAGAAGCTGCACTTGTAACAGAGCTGAGCTTGCTGGCACCAGCTGCTCTACTGCCTGCTGGGGGGGTACAGCAGATGAACACCCACAGCTTTCTATCCCTGCTGTACTCTGCAGGCTCACTGCTGGTTTAGATGCCACGAGGAAAGGCACCAAAACAAACCCAAAAGAAGCCCCAGTACATCCCAGGAAATGCAGACCCCCCCGTGGCTGGTGCACAGCATGATGCAGGAGCAGCCTGTCCTTCCCCAGGAATGACAACCACAGCACTGAATTGGTGGCACTTCAGAGCCTGAAATGTGCTCCCTGCTCACCCACCACCTCTGCTGCTCCTGCCTCTCCCACCACCAGCACATCCCCTTCAGAGGCTGCTCTTGCCATGAGGCAGTTTTGGGGTGGGGGTCCATAGCAGATGCTTGGGGTATTCATTTGTAGCAACCAACTCCTTGCAGTGATAGAACATCCACTCATTTGGGTGATTTAATGTTGCCAGGGTCTTTGGGAGCACCACTGAGGTTTGCTGAGGGCTCTTCCTTGTGTCACTCCTGCTGAGCAGAATAGATTTCCTTTAAAAAGGAAAAAGAAATCAACCAACAAACAAACCCCACATTAAAAAACCCCAAACAGACAAAAACCCAAACAAACAAACAAATCCCAAAAATCTTCCCCTCAACAACTCACAAAATCACTTCAATACAGAAACTAAGTCTTTTTACTTATAAATAATTGGAACAACAGGACAGAAAAACTACCAAACACACTGAGACAAGAGAGTTCCTACAGCTGTACTGGGGCGGTTGCATCAGAGAGATGAAAAGGTTAATTTATAGCAAGATATACAATAGTGGTTTTACTTATGCAACTAGAGGAATTAATTAATTAATTTGTCCANCTCAGGCCAAGGTTTTGCTTTGCCCAGAGGGTGGGTGGGCACTGCCCAGGCTCCCCAGGGCAGTGGGCACAGCCCCAAGGCTGCCAGAGCTCCAGGAGGGCTGGGATGATCCTCTTGGGGTGTCTGTGCAGGGACAGGGGTTGGACTGGATGGTTCTTGGGGGTCCCTTCCAACTCAGGATATTCCATGGTCTGTGATTCCAAGTACAGAGCTACCAATGAAGTGATTTAAGTGTTGATGCCCAAGGAACTACAGCCTTTGGTCATCCTTTACTCTGATAAAGCACAACCTCTTCTTATTGGAAGAAATGTCTGTTCTCACCTAAACCCTTTCAAAGTCATTATAAAAGTGCATTTTCTCAAAGTGGCTTGTCTTGATGTGCTTGGTGATATTGCCTATGGTCTCAGTATCTATGGAACACAGAGAGGGTGCAATAAACCCTGTGTGTGCACAAGGCACACCCTGTAAATGCTTCAAAAGCATTATTGGCACATTTTAATGTAGAATAAGAATTCAACTTTTTTCCTTGTCTGAAATACTTGTTTTCCCCTGCAGGAAGTGTGACTTGGAGAAGGGAAAGCAAGCTCAGATTCTGCCCAGGTACAGATTTTTTTGGCCATCACCTGACTGTTCCCATTGCCTGGTGTGGGGTTTCCTGATGGATGAGCACATGGCAGGTAAATACAGTCACTGGCAGGAGAGAGGAGCAGGAAGGGTGAAGGGACCCCTCTCTCCAGCTCTATCTGCAGAGCTCAGGGACAAGTTTCTCACCTCTGAACTCTGTCTGGGCATTGGGTTCCCCTCCTGTACCCTTAGCCTACTGTCTGTGGGCCATGTCAGACCCTATAGAGCCAAGACTTGCTTGTTTTCTTCTCTCCAGCACCACTCTATATAGGTGGGATTTCTTCAGGATTTCTTCTGTCACTCCAAGCTGCTGGGTTTTAGCCTGTGCTTTAACCTTCTCATGTGTTTTCCCCCACGTGGCTTTTTTTTCCCAAATTTTCCTAATTTTACAACTTTCTCCATTTTCTGTCTTTCTGTCACAACCCCCTCTTCCCACTTCCACATCCTGTGTGGAAGGAGAGGTCCCACACTGCACATCTTCCCTCACTCTGTTCCTGGCCAAAGAAGTTTTTCTGTGTGAGATCTGGGGCCCTGACACTGTGTGGGACCAATCACAGAAGGTGCACAGAACTGTAGTTGGAATCACAGCCAAAATTCAGGGAAACTGCTCAGCACTGCAGCTGCTTTAGAGATACCCCAAGTCAGCAGCAAATCCCAGAGTGGCAGGAGAGCAGTCTCCTCCTTCCCCAGTTTAGGCAATAGGTTACAATCAATGAGATCTTAAAATAATACCTTTTCCACTCGTTTTTCATTCCGGTTTTCAGCTTGTAAACTGTTCTTGAAACCCAGGAAAGTCACTGCCTTCCAGATGCAAACTGAAATGCTTCCTTAGGAGTGGGAATTTATTTGTTACGATCCTCAGAAAACGTCATCATGAAATCATAGAATCACAGAATCTCAGGATAATTTGGGTTGGAAGGGACCTCAAAGCTCATCCAGTTCCACCCCCTGCCCTGGGCAGGGACACCTCCCGCTATCCCAGGTGGTTCCAACCTGGCCTTGGACACTCCCAGGGATGGGGCAGCCACAGATTCTCTGGGCACCCTGTGCCAGGGCCTCCCCACCCTCAATTTACTGTGAAGGTGAGTTTGTTTCTAAATAAAGTTGGGTGACTTACATAGTTTTTTTAACCCTCTAAATCACATTTTCAAGTCTTTATGACACTAAGAAATCTCTAATTCTCAAAATACCCATTTTCCTATGATTAAAAAAATGCACATGGAAAGAGAGCAGTCTGTGCTAGTCTCTCCCTTGCCATTATGGATATTTTACCTGCTGAGAAGAAGTTTAAAAACCCAGCATATTTCCCTCAGCTACTGCAAGTAGATGAATGGTAATTATTGCTACACCAGTAGTACAGGGCCTTTGTTCCACTTTGATAAAGCCCAGGAGAGCACTAATTTTGCTCTGCAGAATAATGGGTGTGGAATGGAGTTTCTTTCACTGGGAGCTTATGAGCTGATTGCTTGTAGTCCCCAGCACTGTGAACAAAAAGTGTCACAGCAGCATTCAGCCCACACCAACATTGGGATGTGGATCCCAACTGCTTCTCTACTGACCACAGACTGTCTCAGAATATTCAGACTTGGAAGGGACCCACAAGGATCAGGTGGCATTTGACACTCTCCACATCCAAAAAGTCTTAGTGCACAGAACAAACTGATTTAATGTAAAACTCCATGCCCTGGTTTTCCTTCCAGCTTCTGCCACTCCCTTTCCATCCAGAGCCTAAGCAGATATGTAAGTGGCATTTTAGGATCTAAAGCTAAAATTATGAACCATTTCTTTCTGTCACATATCAACTGCCCCAATTCCCAGGCAAGTGCATTTTTCTACTTTAAGGCTCCCTGCAGGTTCATCCCTCTGTACAAAATAACCTGCACTGAGCTCTGCCCCTCAGCAAGATCTGAAATCAGCTCTTGCACTGTCTGTGTCCTCCAAGACACTTGTGAGAGCAGCTGTTATTAAAGGATACATAAAGCAAAGAGAAAAGACCACAGTCCTTACAAAGTAAGTACCAATTTCTGTGAAGTTCTGATAAGCACTAGCGGGTATTATTTTTCTCTCAGAGAGGGGGTGAAGACCATATCCCTCCCCTTCCCAACATCACTGGATTTTCAGCACTGTCCAGCCCATGGAAGGGACACTGGGTGGGACATAATTCAAGGGTCACAGGTGTTTAAGCTCTTTTCACCATAGTCCCTTTGGAGAGTTTAGGGCTGGACTGGGTTCTGCTCCCAGCTCCCATGTTTGACTGCACATTTGGAATTTTAGAAGCTGTTTGGTAAAATCTGAAGTGGCTGCAACAACAGAGACAGAGGCTTGGGGCAAGCAGGGAGCAAGGGGAGATGGGATGAAGTTATGACTGGGAGAAGCAAACAGACACAAAAACTCTTCTGCTCAGAGCTTGTTCCAGTACAACAGGCCATCGTTTCTGCTCCTGGTGTGGAACACAGACATGCACCTCATGAATATTCTGAATAAACAGACCAGATAATCCCCAAATCTTATTTCAGAACACAGCTCTTCCCTCCAAAAGGGAGGGGAAACCTTGGCCCTGCTGCCCTAGAAGTCACAGCTTTATGAAACATGTTCACAGTTACACAGCAGAACGTAGGATTTTTGCACAGCCAGTGATACCTGAGGGGAGACTGATTTCAGAGTTCTAATTGCTTAAATACCAAAAAGGAAGTGCACACATGGAGCATGACAGAGGCATGGCAACAGAGAGCCAAAAAGGAGTCAGACTTCTGTTTACAGAACCCCAGAAAATGCTGAGTTGGAAAGGACTCACAAGGATCAAGTCCAGCCCTTAGCCCTGCACAGGCCCATCCCCAACAGTCACACCCGGTGCCTGGGAGGATCACCTGGTTTGGAGTGTAACTGTTCATACATGGAGGCCCCTCCAACACCACAGCAATGGTCAGTACTAACAAAAAACTAAAAATTTTAAAAGAGGTCAAAATCTGTTCTTGTTTCACCTCCTATTTCTGAATATTTCCCTTTCAATCAGCTGAATTATGGTGTTCAAGACTGAACCTGAAGCTGAGATGAGCTCAGTTGGGTGGAGCACGGTGCTGATAACACCAAGGTTGTGGGTTTGATCCCTGGATGGGCCATTCGCTTAAGAGCTGGACTTGATGATTCCTGTGGGTCACTTCCAACTCAGAATATTCTGTGATCCTGACCTGGTCCAGGTGAAGTCTTGGATAAGCCAAAGATTAACCCATGAGTTCAGTTTTCCTCCCAGTGTCACCAGAGTGACTGAAATAGCAAAGGGAGTTTCTGTGATCTCACATAACTCATTACAAAGGGGGGGCAGTGCTTGTCTCTGGCTGGGAACATGAAAACATTGGATTGATCCTTAGGAGCCATTAGGAAATGCCTTCAGTACCTGCACTGGGACACAATTGTTGTTCTGGGTAAACTTGTGTTGTGCCTGAACCACGATTGTACAAAGTACAATAAGGAACAGGGAGCAGAGCAACAGCTTCCCATTCCTGTCCCACCACATGACACACTTTTTTCCAAAGGGAATGTTTAAACATTCTCTATTTAATGCTTAATCACAGATATGCAGAAAAGGGGAAGGAAAAAAGGGAATTCATAATTATGCCACTAAAATGAGTTATAGTCACCTGTAAAATTATTCCCTGCATTTACCATAAGTGAACATGAAGAGGTAAATTAGGGCATCTTGAATAAGTTTTAATAACTGTTAATAATAATTTTAATTATTGTTATTATTATGGCAAACTTCCAAGACACTGTACTGATCTTTAATATTAGTTCCTCCAGACACTGAATTTTTTAATATAATGGTAAAAAACTTTAGCTTTTTATAGTTTATCTGCGCAATTTTCACAAGCACAAGTAGTCTGCAAGTGCCAGATTCTGCAGTGATTATTGCCTTCTAGTTCTTGAGTGAATCTTCTCACCCCTTCAATCAGGATGTCTCTGGTCCATTTCCCATCACTTGGGATTACGAAAACCAGTTTGGCACTCAGTCAAAGCAGGACAGCTTTACTGATAAAGCCAGCGGGGGAAGCAAACAATTTGTCAAATCTTGCTACTCCTAAACATAAAGAGCTCTGCAAATCAATCCCTGGAAGTGTCTCAGTTTGATTCTGAGGCAGAGAGGAAAGGGCAGCACCGTGTGCAGTGTCCCCACACTGGTGGAGGGAGGGAGGGAAGGAGTGCATCCTCCAGCAGATCTGCTTCTGACCAGGGAGGAAATGTGTGAGATACTGGGGAAAACTGGAGTGAGGCAAAAGGAGAATGAAGAAAAGACTTCTGGAATTGCATCTTCTTTAAGTCCCACTCCTTCTTCATGCCCACATCTGCTGGATGAAGTGGAATTCAAGTTTCTCATCAAAAATCTTAGTGAGTTTCAATTTCACATCAAAGTATCTGTAAATAGGCCAGGAAAATACAAACCTAGGATGACACCTTTAGCTGCTTTTGGCTGGCTCCATATTAGCATCCCCCATGGCTGCTGATTTGCAGTTTAAGAAGCAAACACTCAAACCATGCATGAAATCCATTCAACAAATTAATGTTCAAGACTCCACATGATGGGATGTGGAGTCACTGATGTCACTCATTTAATTTTTGTAAAAAAACCCCATGACTCTTACTATAATGTCCCACCTTCCTGAACTGTACCCAACCTGTGTGCTAACAATCCTACCCAGAATGTTTACCCACGTCCCCACGTTGAAGTGGTCTATTCAAACATGCCCAAAGCTTCACTGAGAGCCCTCATCTTTCTGCAGGGACAGTGAAGGAGGTGAACTCTTTGCAACACAGTATTGTCACAACTTGTTTGTTGGCAAGGCAGGTCTTATCCAAAAGACTTCAATTTTATGTTTCCCAGGAACAATAATGCTGAGAAGACTATTGTTATTCAACGACTGTTGTATCTACATTTCTTTTCATCTGAAACTATGCAGTGAGGAAATGTGACTTTCACGTGGTTTTGCTTCTCCTCAGTGTCCCAGGGCTGTCACTTACCATCAAAAAGGAAGGTAAATTCCTTAGTGTGATTACGGCCCACAGAGAAAAAAAAACCCTTTATTCTGATCAACCACCCTGTATCTCTCACAGGGGTTTCATGCTTTCCAGGCATGTACAGATCCTGTGTTCAGGGCAAGGCCTCTGTCTGCCTGAAGATTTAAGATGCTCCTGTCTCCTCCTTGTGATCAGTTAGCCTTTATACCAAAGGCTCATTTCTCAGCTGCTCCAGATATTTTGCCCTTAAGCTACTCAGTACTACCCTCCTCTTTCTTCTCATCTGGGACTGGCTCCTGCATTTTAGGGAAGCAGCACCAGCCCCTAAGGCCAAGCCTGGCCTGGCAGAGGCAGCTCAAAGCATTCCCAGGACTCTCCTCCCAGCAGAGCACAGGGTTCCCATCACCAGATTTGTTTGGAAGCCAGGAGCAGGATGAGGTGAGTTTGTGTTCCCTCCCCATGAGTTCACCCAGGCTGCAGCCACTTCCATGGACAGGGTTATGTAAGTGGGAATGGGCAGCCTGCCTGAACAAGGCAGTGCTCATCCACAGGAGGCAGGATCCACACAACCTTTCAACACTGAGAATAAGCCAAATTAACACCAGCCCTTTGAACTTGCATGTTTGTGGACTCTCCTGTCCCCTAAAGCTCTGAATTGTTTAGTACAGGTTGAAACCATTCACAAAAGCCAGGAAAGCACCGTGCACATGTAGAACCATTTCAATGCTTCAGACCTTACAACTCCTGGACAAACCACTGTTTCTTCTCCCCAAATCCTTTGTTGTAGCAGTGTCCAATGTATCAGAGCTTATCACTTTGCCATGACAAAGAATCTCCTCTGCCAACATTCCCAGCTCCAACCAGACAATTAATTCTTGTTCTTCCATCAGGGCAAGTACTCCAGAGTTAATAACACTAAGGAACCTCTTCTTATGAAAAGTCTTCATGTCTGGGATGTTCACTCTCGTATTCTGGGAGGGGAAAATACCTGAACAACTTTTTCTCTTAAAGAAAGCACACGAAATAATTACAAGAACCAGAGATATCTGATCTTGTTCTTTTTAAAGTGAATATTGGGACTGTGAGTTACAGCAATTCTTGAGGAACCTGGATTCTTTGGGAATGTGAACTTCTGTCCAGAAGGTGTGTAAGTGTATTAGTGTGGCACAATGACTGAGCTGGGAAGACCTGTACACCCAAGAAAGCTGATCTTTGGTCTGTTTGGAGAGCAGGAAAACAGCTCTCTGCTGTTCTTAGACACACTGTGAATATTAAATGCCTGTTCAGGTTTGTTTTTTACTATGAGAACAAGAGCCTGCAGAGGAGGCTCTCTGAGGCTACAAATAGCACAGCTGGGTGTAGAACAACACCTGGGCTTCACTGCAGAGCAGACACACAGTCCAAAGCACCACTAGAGTCAGATAGATCCCAAAAGGATAGAGCAGAAAGCTGGATCCCCAGAGTGAAAACTAAAACCCTAAGTGGGGTCATTGATTCTGTATGTGGTCCAGGAGCTTAAAAATTCCCTGTCCAAACTCAGGCAGCAACTGAGCAGGGAGCTGCCTAAAGTCAGGCTTGGTTTATAGTTACTGATAACTGCAACCAAACCTCAGCTTAGCACATCCTAAGCCCCAGCTCTCCCACAACACCCAAGTAAGATTTGCACTAAGTTGTCCACTTAGAAACACACTCCAGAACTTTCCATGGATAAAAATGCTTCACCCATTATTCTCAAAAACCTGAACAGGACAGTTTGTTGAAAGCAGAGGTGGAAATGTGAGTGGTCAGACCCTTCCCGCCAGCAATGAGCTGCCCCAGTGTCAGCCCGTCACCCCCAGCACAACGGTCTAACCGCCACCTGGCAGCTTGTTCTGGGTGCTCACACTCACCTTCTGCTGGGGCCAGAGCTTTTCTCAGCAGTGGCTTTACTGGGTGTATAGAGCAGGGATTGGAGCAGAGCCCTGAGAGCTCTGTCTGAGACACAGCCCAGTGAGAGGACACAACTAGGGCAGGGAACTCAAATCTCTCCTCCCAACCAACTTCCCTCAGAGTCAGGCTCACTCCTTCCCCTCTAATGAAAGATTCTTTTCCCCAGAGCTCAGGGGAGTGGTGAGGATTGCCCATGCCCAGACTAGTCTGGCAGTTGGAGCATTCTCCTTTGAGGTGGGAGTGGAGGATGTTAATGCAACCAGACAGAGGAGGGAATTCTGTACCTCTCACTTCCTGACAAATCCCTTAGGACACTGAATAGCAGGTTGAAGAACAACAAATTAAAAAAAAAAAAGCCCATAGTTCTTAGTTTTCTGCAGGAAGCCTGGTCTGTGCCCCAGAACACAGAAATTGTCCAGCTTCCTATTTCGGCTGATATTCTCTTGAACATGGCAATCCCACTGACAGCAACACTTCATATAGATGTTGTTTTCTAGGGCACAAATGGAAAAAAAACCCTCACTCATTCAACTACACAAGACTAACCTTCAAGATAAACGTTGCTTGCTCTCAGTCTTGAGTCAAAGGATCTTTCTGTTGCAGCACTGCACTCTGGTAGGAATCTCTGGCAGGTGGAACTCAGACTTTTGAGCTGCCTGAAGACACTGAACATCAGAAGTTATTTTATAAGGTAAAAGAAAGAGAAGGGGTTTATGGGCGCAGTAAAAATGAAGCTGCCAAAGAGCCATATTTAAGAGCACTTTGTTTTATCAGCATCCTCTGGTCTATACTGATTGTGTGCAAACATTTTGTATTCCAGAGCAGTAATTCTTTTCCTCTCAAGACATGCAAATGGTTAAGGTTTATGTTGAAGTATGAATGTGTGATATGGATCTAGATAGTACCAGATATAAATACCTAGAAATAAATACTTTTAAAAAAATTACATCAATTCATATGGAAGTGTTTAGTACATCCCTGTATTGATTTAAACAATGTGTAACAGCACAGTGAAACATGGCAACAGGACACACACCTGAAGAGATGTCTCCTTTCTGAAGCCACATTATAACACAGGATCCCAAGCAGAGACTCTGCACAGATAATTTGTGGCCCTTTACCTTGTGTCAGTAGAATTATCACCCACATTATATTTAGCAGATAAAGAAGTGACAGGGTGTGAGCAGACTTTGCAGGAACATCCTTTGGCAGCTGAATCAGGGAGAGCCATTGACTGTGTCCTTGGGAGGAGAAGGCTGTGAGATTAGTGTTTTCCTGAGGGGGGAGGAAGGCTCAGAGCCTTGCTGGCTGCAACAGAGGCTGAATCATGACATCAGAAGAGGTTGGGGGGGTATTAATACATGCCAGGAGGTATCACACTCACAAACACCAGAGGAGGATTGGGTAAGAGCCATGGATGGCTCATCAGAACCATAAATCACCTCTTTCCTGCCTGTCTGACCCCTTCTCTCCTGCCTCACAGTCAGGAAGCACTGACACCATGCCCCCATGCCCAGAGTGTGAAGGGTACACAGAAAACACCTCCTGCCACTGAGCTGTGGCAGGGCAAGGCAAGACACAGCCCTCAGGGTGAGTGTTAACATTCCCAGTGTGACCAGGTACAGCTGGGCTGGCACGTACTGAGCAGAGCAGAGATGATCTGTGAGGTGTAAGCACATGTCAATGGCTTCAACAGTCCTAATTGCCCAGCTGAAAGATGCAATATTTTCCTGTTCATTTATAATCAAATAGAAACTATTCTTTAAGGGTGGGGAGGAACTAGTTCTGGGCTTCTTTATCTTTTTTATTTTTTTTTAATAGAGGATTTAAAGGTGTTCCTCATTCTTTCAAATATTAGATTATTTCTGGCTGAACATCATCACGAGTAACTGCATTCCTGCCTCATACAGTGAAATAAGGTATTCCCATCTCCAGTCACCATGTCTTTTCCCAGAGCCCTTGGTCACAGGGACACATCCCAGTTCCTGAATTCCTGAGGAACAGCAGGGGCTGTTGCTCCTTCCCGTTTATGTCTTGGAGAGAGAGCTCAGTGACACAGCGCAGCCCAGGCCACTGAGCTGCTGGGGCACAACATGGGCACACACTGATGAGAAACCTCAGGAGCCTCCTCAGCACAACCCTCAGCCTCCTCCTCAACCCTTGGCAAAGCAGCCAGGCATCAGCAAAAAGCAATCCCTGAAATGGGAAGCAGTCAGTGTTCACACACAGGTGTGACTGTAGTGACAGAAATATATCTGTGTACACACAGACCGAGTAAGGAGAATAGAGCTGGTGCTAAAATAAAGAAAAACTGTGTGAGAGTCCCTCATCTGCAAGAAAACTCCCTTCCTGTCCTTTGCAATCAGCTGAGAGGGTTGGTGCCACTGTTTCAACTCGTGGGACCCATTCACAGGAGCACACAGCAGTCTGGGGCCTTTCAAAAGGAATTTTTTAACAACAAAAAGAAAAGTGTACCTTAGTTTTTAGCAAAAAGGAGAAAATGCTGCCACCTGAGAGCTGGCCCTGAGGACACATGGCATTGCCACCTTTGCTGTCAGATCTAATGCTGCAGTGTGGAGCACTCAGGGAACCAATTCTTCATGTCCCCAGGAAGGTCTCTGCAGCCCTGAAAATGGCTCAGGGTTAAGTAAAAGGATTGGGCAAGATCCCAGTAACAATATACCCAACTTCCCCAGGAGCAATTGGCTCCCATTGTTTCCTAGTGATATTTTCCACTTGCTTCCTAAGTGTTTATATGTCCTGTGCCCAGCAGGCTCTTCAGGATGGCCCAGCAACAGAGAAGGCTCAGCAGGAAGTGTGGGAGATGGAGGTGACAGACCACAATGGGTCTGAGAGGTAAACGGGGCCAAGACACTCATAATCTGCTGGAATTAAGATACAACCAGAGCAAACAAGCAGGTCCAGGCTGCAGGGCTTGAGCCATGGCCTGACAGGAGCTGTTGAGACAGGGAATCTGAAAGGAAGATTTGGGATGCAACTGGTGCAGATGAACAGATGGAAAAATGTTCCTTTGCTCCCTCCCTGGACTGCCACAAAGCCAGATGCTTTTTTCACTGGTAGCAGTTTACGTCCCATGGTGGAGCTGAACCCAGTGGTTTCATTTTTTCCCCTCCTTTCAGTGCAACAGAGGAATTTCTCAAATGATAACTTTTCTCAGAAAACCCTGTAGCTTGACCAGGTACCTGTGTTGTAAAGTGCACAGCATTTCTGTCAAACACAGCTGGGCTAAGCGTTCCTGTCCACACTAGTGGCCAGTGGTAACATTTGGGGAACTTGTTGGGATCTGAGTTCATGGACAAGAAGGAAAGAATGAAGATTAGTCTCATAATAATTTTAAAAGAGATTCTGAAAAGCATAAATGGAGTCACCAGTTCTCTAACTTCCTTTTGCATTTCTGCGAGTTTTCTCCAGTGAAGACCAGGCTGCCCCAGAAAAGCTGATGAGGAGAATTCCCAGCAAGAGAGTTTGACAGCAGCTTCCACCATGAAATGAATGTGCTTCCAAGAGTGACAGCCAGGACCTGGCAAAGGAAGGAAATGCTCCCAGCACAGCAGGTCTCCAAGAGTCCACTGGGTCAGGTGTCACAGGACAGGTAGTCAGAGGGGTCAAACACATTCTGCCTTCTGCTGGACCCTCCCAGTGTCCCAGATTTGGAATTTGCCTCAGTGAGGAGACAAATTCTTGCTGATCTGGTGACACTGTCTACCAGCTCATGCAAAACACATCTTACATGCTGAATGAGCTGGAGAGAGAAAACCTTCAAGAGAGATCAGACAAATTAAACACAGCTGACCAGAGCCAAGGAATTGGTACCTGCAGACAATGTGACAATGGGCAAAAAAATGCAAAGCAGATTTTGGCAATAAACAGGTCCCAGTGCTGCTGTTTACAAGGGGATGGTCTGCAGTGCGTTGTTTCCACTGAGAGAAACAGAAGTGAACTTTGGTGGAGGGAAGGGGAAACATGTCTTCGCTCAGCATTATGAAGAGAGAATAAAACAAAAATGTTATGGAAATACATGGCAAAGAGAAATGAAATTATGCTGTAATAAAGGAAATTGAATTAATTGTTTACAAGTAGTTATGATTTATTTTTAATTATAGAAAAGACAATGATCCTCGATGGAACATAAAATCCCAGATATATCAATGTCCAAGTCCTTTTCACACCCTTTCCTATATTTATAATTAAGAAGGAAGTCTTCTGATGACGTGCCTAGGGAAGAATGAGAAATTACTTAGGCAAGCTAAATAGCAGTTTCAAGTCCTCCTGGAAGATGAATTATGATCAGAGGTCACACTCATCAGTAGGTCCGAAGAGAATGAGAGACATTCTTTGGATGTATTATCCATGTGCAAATTAGATGTGTTTATGTGTAACCAACATACAGGATATAAATAGTAGGTGACTTGAGATGGTGGGTTTCCTATGAACTGCTTTTACACAAGAACTGAGAATTCGCTTTTAAAGATAATGTCAGAGTGTTATTTTGGTTCCATGATGAGCAGAGATCCTAAAATAACAGTGTGGCCACACAGAATGATGGCTTGGGGTGTGTTAATGAAATTAGAGACCTTGAGACATTGAATAGCATCAATATAAATAAAAAATCAGTACTGGCCTGAGTGAGGTCAGCAGTCAGTGTCTGAATGCTGTATCCATGAAAATCTAAACACACAGTGCTCTAAACACAACTGTACTTCATAGTCATAGAAACACAGACTGGTTTGGGGTTGGAAGGGACCTTAAATCTCAACCAGTCCCAACCCTGCCATGGGCAGGGACACCTCCCACTGTCCCAGGTGACTCCAACCTGGCCTTGGACACTTCCAGGGATGGGGCAGCCCCAGCTTCTCTGGGCACCCTGTGCCAGGGCCTCCCCACCCTCACTGGGATGAATTTCTTTCTAATACCTAAAGTAGCCTCAGTTTTAAACCATTCCCCCTTGTCCTGTCGCTGCAGGCTCTTGCAAGAAGTCCCTCTCCATCCTTCTTGCAAGCTCCCTTCAGGTACTGGAAGGCTCCAATTAGATCACCCCTAAGCACTCTCTCCTCCAGGCATCCACTCACCCAGGAGCACCCTCTGGCAGCTCATGACTCCTCAGTAACAAGCTCCTCCTCATTAACAACCTCTGAATGTGGAACACACACATCATTATCCCAGCTGGGTGCAAGGTTTAGGGAGGAAGAGCTGAACTGTCATTAAGAGAAACACTCCAAAGCACTTTAATGTTTCCACAGTGGCACCCAAACTTCACTGTCACTGTTGCTGTGGGTGACTGTAAGTCATTATAAGAAACTACACAATTAACTACTCTGTTTTCCTATCTCAATCCCCTACAAAGGCTTTGAAAACTTTTATAATCTTTTCATTCTACTTCTTGAATCCTGAATCTTTTACAGGCAAGAAGAATTGTGTTTGCTACTTTTAATGATGGATTTTACAAACTACTTAACTACTCCTTTTTTGAGGGCTGCACTTTTCTGGATGAGAGCACAGCACTGGGAAAAGGTGGTTTCCCCTAAAATTGAGGAGCTTTAATTCTCTAAATGAGCATCACGTTAGGAAACACGACAAAATGAGATTGACCTTGACAGTGTACATGCCTTATCTTCCCTTTCTCATAGACAACTGGAAAGATCTTGTTCTTGTCTTTGTTCTCTAGCCTCCAAGATCTGCCTCTCTTCTGCAGATATAAACTAAATTATGATACTATATGACACGGGATATGGTATCTATATGATATGGTATCTATGGTTTCTACATATCATATAAATATTTGGTTCCATATTTGTCTAGAATTTCGTTCCTTGTGTAGTCAGCTGCATTTATCCACATGAGATAACCATTTCCATTATGTAATAGATCCTGGAACTCTCACTACAGTAAAAGGCAAGAAGACAATAATATTTTGACAAACTGGGATTTTCCAATTGGGAGAGCAAGCTGTTGGGAACAGGTGGGCCAGAACTTCCCTCTGGTTTTTCACCTACGTTGGAAGGTTTGATTAGTCCAACCTGAAACATCCCAATACTGACCCAACCTGAGTTACTGCTTCTCCCCTCATGGCTTCTTGCCAGAGTTGCTGAACTCTTTGATTATTAAAAAGGCAAGAAATGGGTGTTCTTTTGGGTGGACTCCAGGATGCTGGAAGTGGTTCTTTATCTTGGCCCTGCTAGGCATACTGGGAATAAAAATTGAAGCAGGTCCAGTTCTGCTTTCCCCAAAGATCCAGAGCAAAAAGGCATGAAGAGTTTCTGAGCTGTCATTATTCCCCACTCCAGCCTGGGCTCAACAACAGCAGTTTGTGGGAAGGGCAGGCACTGGCAGGGGGGGTTTGTGCAGCACTGGCAGTGGAACAGAGCCCAGCACCTCTCCCAGCTCAACGTGCTCCTCCTGAGCCTGAGATACACCAACGAACCAAACAGCACCAGCGAGTTTCTAGTCGTGTTGTTATTGCCAAACACTCTGCATTTGCACCCTGGAATAGCTTTGAAGTGGTATCATTTTAGACAGACTTTTTACTTGGCATGGAGCTGAGTGAGCAAGGATTGCATAAACACCGAGGGACCCGGGTAAAGCCGGCTGGGTGTCACCGAGCCCCTGTGGCGGGTCTGGGTTCGCCTGTCTCCGAGTGACTTCTGACGTGACCAGATGTAATCTGGCCTGTTGTGTGATGCCTGCTCACAGGTCACATCTTGTGCGTAACACAAGGTGACAGTTTGAAGGAAGCAGGACATATCAGTTATCCCGAATCAGCGGATTTCAGTTTTAAAGTTTATAGTGAAAGTTTCCTTTAGAAATACCTCCTTTTTCCCCTCGCTATTTTCATTCGTTAGTCAAAAAAAAAATTATGTGCTGGGGTCAGCAGTGTACTTGGCACATGCCTGTCCCAAGGAAAAGGATGAAGCAATTATACATGTAGCCTCACAGCACGGAAAGTACCAGACTACAGCTCAATCCTGACAAGACCTGTGTGGCCATATGTGAGCATTCCCTTACTATGGAATATTCCCTCTCTGCAGCCGGACTAATCTATGCTGAATTTACACTGCCTGTAGTCAACACTGAAGCATTAAAAGCATGGCTAAGGTTGAGAAGAGCTCCAGAAACACCAAATGCCTCAGCCCAAGTCAGGGTGTTGAGGCAGCGGCTGTACAAGCCCTGGGGACACCCCAAGCTGAGGAGGGGACACATCACCCACCTCACACTGAGGGGAAACACATCACCCTACACTGAGGGGACCCACCAACCCATGATAAGGAGGAGACATATCACCCCACACTGAGGGGGAACACATTGCCCCACACTGAGGGAGTCAGTCACCTCTCAGGCAACACTGTGGGGAACACCCCATACTGAGGAGGGGACCCCCATGTCA